>JANIJF010000009.1:16890534-16901090 GCA_024520955.1 Erythroxylum bequaertii
TGACAATCTTAGGGACTAAATTGGAATTCGATCCCTTCACATGATTTGTAGCCCCATGTCTCAATTTTATTTTTCCTTAAGAATCAACTCAATTGGATCTCCACAGACCAAGAATTACTCAAAATACTGAACCATGTTCAGAAATTTCCCAACTCACTTTGATTAAAACAATCTCTTTCAATTTCACTCTCAAAAATTATAAATTTCCTATCATGATGCAGATACTTGTCTT
The DNA here is from genome assembly GCA_024520955.1 of Erythroxylum bequaertii. Taxonomy (NCBI): domain Eukaryota; kingdom Viridiplantae; phylum Streptophyta; class Magnoliopsida; order Malpighiales; family Erythroxylaceae; genus Erythroxylum; species Erythroxylum bequaertii. The sequence goes on from JANIJF010000009.1 coordinate 16,890,767, forward strand.
AGAAATCCAACGCTTCAAAAACCAAGTCAATCGGATGTCGGACGAAGAAATTATAAGCAAAAGATTGAACAAGGGTCGGATTAGGGGAGGAGAATAGCAAAAACCAAAGGATTTTTCATATCTATAAATAACCGAAATTCTAAAAATCATAACTCTTGATTCCGAACTCTAAATTCAAAAAATTTAGTATTGATGGAAAGATAAAAGGAAGCTCTACAACTTCCATGAAGAACTCAAAAATCAATTCCAACTCTGAAGAGGTCAAAAACCCCATCAAAGTTTCTGCCCCTACTTGTCATCTCAAAATAGTAACAGAACTTCAAAAAATCATAAACTCCTATTCCATAGTCCAAAAATTGCATACTTTACATCAGTGGAAAGATAAAAACATCATCTAAAACTTTCATGAAGCACTTAAAGTCAAATTCAACCTCTAACTAAGTCAATTTTTCATTCAAAACTTCTGCCCTGCTATTGTCATCCTATATTAACTCCAAATTTTAAAATTTCATATCTCCCAATTCCCAGATCTAAAAATTACATACTTTATAGCGTCGAAAAGATTGACAGATAAGCTATAACTTTCATGAAGACCATTTACTCCAATTCGGACTAAATCTGTACTATGAGTAGCCTCAAAGCCGAGTACTCGCAGACTTACCCATAATATCATTTTCCAAAAACAAAGTAAAATAACCTTATCTTCGGAAAATCATAACTCTCAATCCTGACATCAAAAAATAGCATACTTTATGGCGATAGAAAGCTTTTAACAGACACTACAAGTTTCATGTAGATCATTTTCTAAAATTTTGCCTAAATCAAAAAGTCAACTTTTATCCCCAAAAAGTCAAACTTTTCTTAATTCTACAAATTCTCACACTTTTTCTCTTTATTTCTTAATTTCAACTTCCATTTCAACCAACTCATTCACTTTACTCTTATAATCCATACAAATTTACTCAAATATCAAAGTCCTCAAATCTTTTCTCATCAATTTTCCTTAAGGCACAAAACATCTATAACACAATTTATATACAAAAACACTCATTGAATTTCATTTAATATTTCTAAATTTCCACTTAAAGATCGGGGTCCAACAGGAAGGAGAACTTATAGAAGGTCAGTTCAATACAATAAGGGTTGGAGATATGTTGTGCATAACTGAGTCCATTGTGAAGGCTATTTTACGCCGATGACCACTATGGAAAATATCTTCAGTTGAAGAAATTCTACCCTTGCTTGGACAACCAGCTCCACGCCTACCAGCTCCTGATGACTTAGATCTTCTAAAGCTTAACCTATTTGTGCAATTTCCTCCCTTACAAATTGTAGAAGCCTATGTTCCATCTTTAGATGCATACAAAACAACAATTGCCCTTGCAGAAGAACCACAGAGGGAAGCTTCACGCCCAACTTCATCCATTGACTTACAAACTGAAGTTATTCAATTACGCAGAGAAGTCAAGGAATTGAAGGAGATGATGGCAGAAATACTAAAGCGTCTATAGTTGTAATCATTTTTTTATTAATAAAAAATAGGGGGAGAAGAGAAAAGAAAGGAGAAGATAGGGGGAGGCAGAAAAAGGGGAAAGATTATGAAGTCTGAAGTCTGAAGAGATTAAATTTGTTTTCTGTTTTCAGTTTTATATCTGCTTTCCGTTCATAATGTCTTTATTAATATGAATATTTGTTATCATCAAAAAGGGGGAGATTGTTAAGTCAAAATGACTTTACGAATATAATTTTGATGAGGAACAAATAAAAGAAAAATGAAAAGAAGACGGAAGCAAAATGAAAAGCAGACGGAAGCAAAATGAAAAGCAGACGGAAGCAAATTGAAAAGCAGATGGAAGCAAAATGAAAAGCAGACGGAAGCAAAATGAAAAGCAGACGGAAGAAAAATGAAAATCAGACGGAAGCCAAAATGAAAAGCAAACAGAAGCAAAGTAAAAAATAGACAATACAAAAATACAGACGCAAGAAGTGAAACATAGATCAGTCTGAGTTAGTTACAGAAATCAACTGAATAACCGTTTCTTTGAGGAATCAAGAAGCAGTTACCAAGAAGCAGTTAAAGACGAAGGCTATAAATACAAGTCGGAGTCGAAGATTGCGAGAGTCACTGAAAATTTCAAAAGCTAGAGAAACTATTGTGCGAATTATTTGAGAGCTACTTTTCTGAAACAAAGTTCAAAAACTCTTTCAGTTGAAAGTAGTAAAGATAGTCTGTAGAGGCTAAGTGTAAAAGAATACTGAGTGTAAGAGACCTGAAGAGGCTCAGAATCAAAAGAATACTTGTAACTTTTGAGAGTTAGTGAAATCTCAGAAAGAGATCTGAGGACTGGATGTAGCCCACGGTTTGAGGTGAACCAGTATAAAAATTACTGTGTCGAAATCTCTTTACTCTCTATCCTTCTTATATTTTGTTTTTCAATTTCGTTGCATACACAAGTTGAAAAAGGGGATTAAATGAAAAGAATTCAAAATTCAACCCCCCTTCTTGTGCACTTATATATCCTTATTAAGTCTTTTATTAACATGTGATTCACTTCAAAATCCATTTTTCTTGAATTAAGAAATTGTTTAATTGCTATTCAAATTATATCAATACTAACGAATTCTATCAACATTTTTTTCTTTTATTTGTCTCTTAAATCTTTTTTTAGATATTTATTCATTTTTACTTTCTAAGATTTATTTCTCGGACAATGTTATTATTGTCCTCAGTAACAAATTTCAAAAGGCAGTTTTTTTCATAAAAAATTAAAAAAGCAGTTTTTCAAAATAAAAATTTCCGAGGACACCGACCTAAGATAGAAACTGATAAATATTAGGGTATTCAAGTTGACTCCTAAGTGTACCTCTCTTCCAACCGAGTATAACAATTAAGAGGATTAAAACATAGACTCACTAATTGATCTGAAAAATGTATCAAAAAATATTTTTTTAAAAAGCTTCAAATTTGATTTTCTCAAAAAGTTATATTTTAGCTTCCAAAAAAGTTATTTATATATAAAAAAGGTATTTTTTAATTTTACAACTAAACACTTATTTTTTCTTAAAAATAATTTTTGTGGTGAAAAAAAAGTAATTATACATCCTTCAAAAGTTGAAACAAGTGTTAGGACTAATGAAGATCTTGATCTATTGTTTGTCCTATAAGAGGGTCCATCATTTAAGCAACTGGAGAGGAATTTGAAGTCCACGTGAAACAAGTGGCCCAATAATATTGTTTACCCTAAGAGGGGACATATTTGACCTTAATCAAAAATCCAATCTTAATGAGGATTGTTTACGTATCTCTCAAAATTACCCAAGTAAAAAAGGACTTATACGTGGTGGGGAGTGATTAACATGTAAGGTTATTGGACTACTCTGTCTATTGCTAATTAATTTTATGATAAATCTCAATCTTAATGCAAAATGATGTCGTTTAGGTAATAGAACTTTAAAAAATCCGGAGGCAAAACAGCTCATTAAACTCCATGCAGGTGCAACATATTTCCTCCTTCGGTCCTCCTTCCCCCTCACACGGCTAGCCAGTTCTCTCGGCCTCTCTCTCTCTCCAGTCCTCTGGTTCTTCACTTCTGCTTTCTGTTCTTCATCCGTTCTTCTTCTTCGTGTCACTCTCACGCAGTAACTCTCTTCCTTAGTTCTTCTTCTTTATGTCATCTGTGACCCCTCCTTTCCTCAACTCCTTCGTCGGCCGTGTGAATTGTGAAGTCATCAACACTTATTGTTAATAACGGAATCTCTCTTCTCAATTTTGGTTTTTTATTAATAGCTGATTGTTTTGAGATTATTATGGTTTGGTGATTGGTTAATTTGAGAACCTTGTATGTTAATAATGGGAATATGGGTTAATGCACGTATATTGTTTGATGAAATGCCCCACTGTTTTAAATGTTCAGTAATGCCAAAACTCAGAAGTTTATTTCTTCTAATGAGTTAATGAATCCTACCATATTGATGTCACTTGTCAGCAATGGTTGAAGTTATCGATATATGAATTATTTCTGCTAATGAGATAATGAATATTTTACACTATTTGGATCTTGGGGCTGCGTTGTTGATGATGATGTTTGTTCTTTCTTTGGCTTTGAATTCTGTTATGTAGCTTGAAATCCTAAAGAGCGTGGTTTTTTGTAATGAGGTTTTGTTTAAAGATTTGTTCTTGGGTCTGGGTTTGATTGTTGAAAAGTTTCTTCTTTTGTGTAGGAATTTGGTTTTTTGACGGCCTAAGCGATGGATTTATGGTGTTTTGTTTGTTGTTTATTGCTCTTTTCTGTTACTTGGATGTAATAGTCTTGTTTGCTTAACAATCAACTGAAGTTACCTCTGGTTGCTTCAAGTTGTTGATCATATTGATTACAGAGGACCTACAAAAGGAACTAGTTTGTTCTGTGTTCGAGAAAAGTTAAGATTGAATGTTTTCCTCATTAAGTGTCATTTTTCTTTTAGTTCAGAAAGTTCCATGCTTTAATCTTGGTTTAATTCTTTTCCATAGAATATTAATTTGACTTGATTTTGAAGATAGCTCTATTTTGAAAATGGTGTGCTTAATTACTGCAGAAGTTGGAGAAACTTGTTTCCTCATACTGACATAATTATAATTTTCGAATGATTTTTCAAATTTTCCAACTTCCTTTTTAGTTTTTTTTCCCCCTCATTTTAGTACTACACCATTCTCCTACTTGTTAGATCCTGACTAAACTAGACTTCTCAAACTATCCCTCTTTCTTCCCCTTACCTAGCACCTCAAGTTCTTGGCTGTCGTCTAGTGTTTCTAATCCCCCTTGTTCCACCTCTTCTCTTATTCCTCTACTTCCTAACTTTTGACTTTAAATTAACTAACCTTTATTTTATGTTGATTATTTCTAACGTCAAGTATTAATATGTTTTTGTCAGATGGATGAACATATTCTTTCAGTTTAGAGTTCTAATCTAACACCAGAAGTAGAACTGAAAACTTCTATTCCGGTGCGAAGTGAGGATAGAAGTTTAATTAGAACTCAAGTTACTCAACATAAAAGTAAGGTTTAGAATCACTTTAACAAGACTATATCGACCAACGGAATTAAAAAAATAGAGTGTAAGTATTGTCAAAAGTTGTATTTGAGTGGTCCGAAAGGTGCAACGTCTCATTTAAAGAGACATTATGGAATCATGTACTAGAAAGAAGATAGTTTTAGGAGGTCAAATATTTTTGACCCCTAACCTTATGAAAGGGAAGAATGAATTGACCATATCAACTTTTGACAACAACAGATCAAGTATTTTGATAGCTAATATGATTACTGGAGATGAACAATCAGTTTATGGTTGAAAGCAAAAGATCCAAAGATCCAGGACATCTCTTAATTCACTCCAACCAACTTTCAAGGTTCCCAGTCGGAATATATTGAGCAAAGATATTTTCAAAACTTATAAGGAAAAGAAGAGAGAAACATTAAGAGACAAATATATTGAGCAATGATATTTTCAAAACTTATAAGGAAAAGAAGAGAGAAACATTAAGAGCATTGTCGAGAGTTCAAGGACGAATTGCCATGACAATGGACATGTGGATAGCCGATAACCAAAAGCAAGGTTAGATGGCAATGACAACACATTATATTGAGAATAATTGGAAGTTGTGCAATATACTTTTAAGGTAATTTATATTCTTTAATATTGTTTTCATTTACTTTTTTCATTATTTTATGAATTTATGATTCATGTTGGTAATATTTGTACATGATAAGTTCATCTATATGCTGACACCACATGCAAGGAAAAAAATTAACAAATGTGTTGAAAGACTGTTTGATGAATTTGAACATCGACAACAAAGTATCTACTGTTACAGTTGACAATTGTAGCACAAATAATGCTATAATTAAGAAGTTAAAGGGTAAGATGCGAGTTGGGGACTTATTGGTTGGAGATAAGTTATTTCATATGCCTTGTTTTGCGCATATTCTTAACTTGATTGTGAAGAATGCGTTGGAGACGATAAAGGAAGCAATATATTGTATTCAGAATAGTGTTTTATATTGGAGTGCAATTTCAAAAAGAGATGAAACTTTTGAATATGGTATACAAATTTTATGCATTCCAAGTTCAAAGAAGTTGGTTTTGGATTGTCCAACCGGATAGAACTTAACTTTTAAGATGTTGGAGTCGGCAATCCTATATGCTCAGGTATTTATTAGACTAACTGAAAGGGATTCTCAGTATACATGCATACCAACAGAAGATCAATGGGACTTGGCTGGAGAACTTTGTACGAAGTTGAAATTATTCTATAATTGGACTTAATTTTTCTCAGGAATAAATTTTCTAACTTCGCACTGTATCTTTAGCACTATGTCCAACGTAAAGCATGTTTTATCATTATGGATGGTTGACTTCAATGAAATTATTCGGACTATGGTGAAGCAGATGATGGATAAGTTTAATTCTTATTGGTTTAAGGTTGGAGATATTGTTACAGTATTATATGTGTTGGACTCGAGATATAAGATGGACGAGGTTGAATATATTTAGAACGCATTGTACGGCGGTGAAGTTCAAGAGCGTGTACATATTATGAAACAATTACGGTATCAATTGTTTAATGATTATCAAGTCAGAATGCAACAAACTCATGATCGGGATCTTAGTCATGCAGGCAGCTCAACTTCGAAATCAGTTTCAAGGTCGACCTTTTTTTTGACCCATTATTGACAAATTCTCTTTCACATTTTTTGAAAAAGATAAGAGCTAGAATTTCTTATAATATGATGGAGTTAGATAAATATTTTTTCAAAGATTATGTTCTTGAAACTGAGGGTGAGCACTTCGATATATTGTCATGGTGGAAGTTGTCTGGAAATAATTATCTGATCTTGCAAGTTATCACACGAGACTTGTTGGCTATTCCATCATCCACTGTTGCTTCAAAGTCTCCATTTAGTATTAGTGGTCAGGTCATTACTCTTCATCATGGTCAACTTCATTATCGCACTGTGGAAGCCCTTATGTGCGCTTAAAGTTGGTTAAATAATGAAGATATTGATGCTAAATTATTTTCTTTTTAATATATTAATTTTATCTATTTTATATTATCTTACCTACTATTGTGTTTTTAATTTTCCTACAGTCACACGTATTAATGCGGAGGTGATTAGTGAAATTAATTGACCAACTGCACACTATTTTGACCAAATATATGAAGATGAAGGTATGTTTAATTTTCTTTTAATTTAATATTACATTACTAAATATAATGTTTGTACATACAGATGATTTGATCCAAACTGTTGATGATCTTAGAAACAAGTACAATTAGATGCTCTCTCAATCTTCGCTAGCACTCTCCAATATCTAATATCCAAATTTCATCCATTCAGCATGATATTATCTTAATTTTGTAAATTATATCATTTCTTGTAAAAATGATTTGGATAATCATTTATATACAACAAAAATTTCTGTAACTTTATTATATCATAATTATATGTTGTTATAATTTAAAATTGTGACAATATATATATTAAAAAGGAAAAAAGGTGAAAATTTTATAAATTTTTATAAAATATGATTATTAACGAAATTATTAATTAATTATTTTTATGATTATAATTTTATTATACTTAAAGAGATTCATGGTTGATTTGTATAAACTTGAATTATTAAACATAATATTTGAGGCGGTGGTGTTTTTACATTGGATTGGAGAGAAAACAAACAAAAATTGGCATGCTTATAACACTCTAAGGATGAGACCGAAAAATAAAACCTATATCAAGGTTTTGAGTAAGAAATTACTCTTAACAAAGTTTTAGTTATAGTGACTCAGGAATTAGAATACAATGAATTTAGAAAAAAAAAAGTAGAAAGAGTTTATAAACGTATAATATAATTATTAATCAATTTTTATGGGAGTCCTTATTCCTTAGCAGATTTCTAAAGTATAGAAGGTGACATATAACATTTTTTAATAAATTTTCTTTATTAAAGTTTATTTAATTTATTAAAATGATTGTATGAGAATGTGTATGTGTAGTAGAGATAGATATGCTCTAATAAAAGACAAGTCGACAACGACAGCCTCATAACTTTTGCACAATACTGACAAAACACTGAGTACCATTGGATGTCTTGACTCAAAACTTTTACGAGTTAAAGAGTTAGCTTATTTAACTTGACAATATGTTACAACTTCACTTTTTAATAATATAAAAATAATTATGGTAAATTTTAATAGAAATAATAATTTATAAAGACATATCAAAAGTATTTATAAAATGTGTTCTAGTTTTAATAAAATAATAGTTATTTTGAATATAATATACTATAAGTTTATGTTTTGATATTTTTTTGAAATTGATATATTAGAATTAATAAAGTGATTGATTCTTTTAAGATTTATATAAATACATATATGCATAATATATGTATTTTGTAGATATGAAATATAAAATGAAAAAAGTTTAAATGCAATAAGAGTAATCATAATATTAATTTCTTTTAATATATGTAATAAAAATATAAAATTTTATAATGATTATTTAATGATAGATATAATATGAAAAGATAATAATATTTATAGAAGTAAGAAAAATCAACAATAACTAAAAGCTACATGTATAATTATCATTTAAGGTTTATAATTTACAACAATATCATCAATTAAGAGTTCCATGCATAATTTATAAAATCATTAAAAGTTTGAAAATATTATATTATAAACTTAATATGCGTATTATTTTAAAAATCATATTAAAAAGAATTATAATAATTTCTTAAACAAGTAAAAATAATGTTTAAAATAAATTGTACTTAGATATTGATTTTTTTACATTTACATTATAATTAATTGTTATAATAAAAATAAAAATTGGAATTAAATTCACTTATTTGTAGGAAATAATTATAACGTCATTATCGTATGTAAATAGTTTTAATGAATTTATTTTATATAAATATTTTTGCATAATTTATAGGCAATTTCATCGTATACTTTATTATAAATTATTATCTTAAAATTTAGGAATTGAAAAAAAATATAACTATAAATTTTAAATTCTTTTAAAATAAATATATAAAATTTAATTAAAATTTCAGGCCGCCTGAAGCCGGACGGGCTACTCGTGGGCGGGCTGCAATTGAATCTGTTAATATTTGGGCGTTAGTTACAATACGGAAGGAGGTAAGGTATGATTCCTAATGTCACACTCAAAGATGTAGAGGCCCACATCATCATTTTGTGTTTTTTAATAAAATATAATTAATGGCAAGTGTGAAGGAAGGGGTGTTGACTTGAACGTCAATGAAATTTCACCTGAGGAATGAGAATAGGCCGGCTGTTGCTATGCTATTCATTCCAATGGAAAAGTTACAAGCGTCTACTTTCCAATTTAAATTGGGTAAGATCTGGTAACCTGCCACTAAAAACAATCATTGTTGCTTAAATTAGCCGTCTTGGTTTTATTCCAAATAATTAATAAAAGTAGAAATTAACCTATCTATTCTATTGTCCGCACTTAGCTTTGGATATTTATACGACTACACCATCTCACCCACCTTCACTTTCTTGTGCCAATAACTTGAGTGCACACTTTACAGCTTTTCTGTTTTTTTTTTTTTGGATTATGGGCTTGCACGATCAACCAACCGCAAACTTTTATAACTTGGTCTTCAAATAAAGTTTATTTTTTTCATTTAAAACAATAGAAGTGAAAGCAAAGCATGCATTTCATGCTTTATTTTCTTATAAATCAAAGGAGAAGGAATACTTAGATACTTATGATGCGAAGAATAGTATTAGTAGCGGTAGAAGTAATAGGAATAAGTTGCTTGCTTGTGTAGTATGACAATGGAAAAAGGTTCGAGGAGAGGAGAGGCTTTGGTCGTGGTTGTGGTTGTGGTGCCATCATATCAGTTCACCCCCTCCTGTCATCATCTCCACCTACCCCCAACCACTTCAAATTTTCCTGTTAACTAACAAAAATAAACATTTTGTACTTGGCTTTGTCTTCTTCTATTTTACTCTTTGTTTTGCTTGCTACTGTACTTGACCTGCTCTGCTCTACTCTGACGTGTTGCAGCCAAATGGAAGGGAAGGGTCATCGGATTAGGATAACATCAAAGCAATGGAATATAATTAATAGGTTGTAAGTGAAGGTGGGGCATAAAAAACGCACAATTAATTAGCTACTCAAGTTGCCCAAAGAAAAGGATTACCATCTTACTAAGAAGCACCATTTGTAATTTGTTTCAACTAGGGATGGTAACGGGCCGGGTATGGAGCGGGTATGCCATCCCCCGTGCCCGCCCCATGAACATGCCCCCACTT
>JANIJF010000009.1:17046055-17059383 GCA_024520955.1 Erythroxylum bequaertii
TACATGAAAACGGCTAAAAAGCATGTTAGAGTAGGTGACAAGACCGAGTTGGGCGGTAACATAACCAATGACCCATTTCACTATTTCAGTTCCGGAGCTGAGTCACAGAACTCGAGACTCGACAGGGTTCACTCATCTTCTTATAAGTTTTAAGAAACCACCTGCTCTGTGCTGCTAAACTTGTATATATGCTATAGGTAATTTCTTCTCATTATAATTCTCTCCTATCTGAGTAGTGATGGGTTCGCGGGAGCATCCTTTGTCAAGTTTATCGGTTCAGGGCTCAGTACAGGCTGATGGGGAAAGTTTCAAAGAAAATGGGACTCTAAAAGAATTTTCTACTATGAATGATACCAATGGAAGTCCAGGGGGTGGTTCTGGTGGAACTGTACTTCTATTTTTGCACACGCTAGACATTGTTGACACTGCTGATCTTTCAACTGGTGGGGGTTATGGTGGTCCAAATGGAGGCGGTGGAGGTGGTGGAAGAATTCATTTCCACTGGTCCGACATTCCTAGTGGAGATGTATACCAGCCTATTGCAACTGTGAATGGCAATCTTCATGCATGGTAAGAATTTTGTGTAATGTGTTTGATAATGCACCTTCATTTTCTCCTGATAGTTTGATAGGCTCTCCATTTCACCGGAGGATTATGATGATATATGAGTCCGTATATTCTGCTGAGATTGCAACACTCTTCGGCAACCTTGTTTTTTGGGTTGTTGGACTGGGTCACTTTTTGGTCCTAGGTCACAAATAGAGAACTCGCTAATGGTTTTGATAGTTCTTGGCAACATTTATCTCTTGTGATAAGGATAAAGTTTATTCCAATGCTTTTGCTGACACACCTGAAGACGACATTAGGGAATGCATCATTTCGAGTTGCTAAAAACAGCTTCATAGTATTTTCTTTGAAAATGCATTAGAAACACAAGGAGCAATAAAGTAGACTTGTTTCTAAGTTATTTCTTTTGAATACTTGATGAAATGATATATCTCCTGAATAATGAGTTGAAGTTTTAATTTGGCAATATGTTGAAAACTAAGTGTCACAACTGGATGCTTCTCCATCTTCCTTGACACTTATTACTTGCTGTTATGGTTCTTTGTGTCAATGATTTTTCTGATTTCTATTTAAAAATGTTGATTCATCGTATTTAAGAATCAATAGTCAATTTGCTCTTCTTGAAATAATTTTCCTTTAGGTTTTCTTCTAATGAGAGTGAATCTTGTAGCTCATTGTAAATGTTTTCTGTTGACCCTAAACCTTGAGCCTTTTCTGATGTCTCAAAGATTGTTACAGTGGAGGTTTGGGCAGAGACATGGGTGGTTCTGGAGAAAATGGAACAGTGACTGGCAAAGCTTGCCCTAAAGGGCTTTATGGAATATTTTGTGAGGTATCATAAGACTGTTGACTTTGTTGCATTCCTAACACGTTTTATCTCTGTATTTTAAGTTGTTTTTGTGTCTCCTGTAGTTTCTTGCAAATATAAGACTTTGAACCTGTCATGTGAATGAAGGGAATTATGGCCGACAAAAACTTATACCTTACCTGATTATTTCTTAGCATGTAAGATTTTTCAACCCAAACACTGGGAATACTTGAGCCTGCAATATGTTCAAGAAGAATGATTGCTACATAGCTTGATATTGATTATATTTTCACAAGGAACTTGTGTTATGAGAGATGATGTGATTTGCTTTCTCATAAATTTTAAACCAATTTATCATTGTTGTTGAAAATGTTTTTGGAAAGAGTTGACTAATGATCTGAAGAGATCATTGGAATTCAAAGTTGTTGGAGTATTTACCATCTTATACTTTTTGTGTTTCTTCAGGAATGTCCAGTCGGCACATTTAAGAACGTTACTGGATCCGATGGTTCCCTCTGCCATTCTTGCCCCATCCATGAACTTCCCCATCGTGCTGATTATATTCCTGTTCGAGGTGCTGTCTAATACATATTTAGGTCTTGTCTGATCTTGAGACAGAGTCTCAAGGACTTGTGAGAGACGTTAGTTCTGCTAATTCTTGATAGTTCTAAAAAATATGTTCTCTTTGAAATTCTGGAATTTGGGGATGGACAGTAAATGGGTGACGGGTATAAACATGACAATAATACAGCCAATATTTCATGTTTCATGTATATAGATGGTTTTGTAACCCCAGTGAACTATCAATTCAATAAGATAACTATCTATCCTTGGCCATTTGACAGGTGGTGTTACTGAAACGCCTTGTCCGTATAGATGCATTTCAGAGAGATTTCACATGCCACATTGTTATACAGCCCTTGAGGAGTTGATTTACACATTTGGTGGGCCATGGTTATTTGGTCTTCTTCTTGTTGGTCTTCTCATCCTGCTGGCCTTGGTGCTTAGTGTTGCTCGGATGAAATTTGTTGGGGTTGATGAATTACCTGGGCCAGCTCCCACTCACCATGGCTCTCAAATAGATCATTCGTTTCCTTTCTTGGAATCACTTAATGAGGTTGTTTTCAGTATTTTGTAGTGTTTCAGAAATGCTGGAATTCCAAGCCCCATCTTTGAAGCCTTTCTGTTCTCTTGTTTTTCATATTCTTCTTTCTTTTATATCTTGATTCATATGCCTCTTTATTCTTTTTATCTAAAAAATGTTAAATTTGGATATGACTCTACTCATTCAGATTGACATGGTTTACTCATTTTTAGGTTCTGGAAACAAATAGGGCTGAGGAATCTCAGAGCCATGTGCATCGTATGTACTTTATGGGCCCAAATACTTTTAGTGAACCCTGGCATCTTCCACACACTCCCCCAGAACAAATAAAAGAGATTGTGTAAGCATATCTTTTTCTTTGGTCAACTAGTTTTGTTGATGTACTAATTGAACTTACACCTTTTGCATGAAAGATTATGATATTTTCTTACTTTCATTGTTTATGCTTTTGCCTCATTTGACATGCAGATATGAGGGGGCTTTCAATGCATTTGTGGATGAGATTAATGCTCTAGCTGCTTATCAATGGTGGGAAGGTGCCATATTCAGCATTCTTTGTGTTCTAGCATATCCACTTGCATGGTCATGGCAGCAATGGCGCCGAAAAATTAAATTGCAAAGACTCCGTGAATTTGTTCGGTCAGAGTATGATCATGCTTGCCTTCGCTCTTGTCGTTCACGTGCTCTTTATGAAGGGCTTAAGGTTTGTATGCCCTAAAACATTTATCCTTTCCCTTAATCAGTGTTGGACCTAGGTTGTATCTTATCTGATCGTTAAATACAACATACTTGAACATGCCGTAGGTGAATTTTTTACTGGTCAATTTATTTTCTTTTCCTTCTTTAAATAGTCATTCCTCTCTGCACCACCAATTGTTTTCAAAAAAACGAGTTGCTGCTGGATGCTGTTTCTTTGTAGTCTATAATCATAAAATCATAGAAACTGAAAGCCATAATTTGCCAATATGGAGCAGTATCTTAGTTCCTAGGGTTATTGCTTTCAATGAGCTTTAACAGTTGATTTAACAATAACTGAACATGTGGATTACACAACTTAAATTTTCTTGTTTTAGTGATGCTATTTTTCTGGATATTGATATCTTTGTTAGAATAAATTATTTGTCCAAGATTTGTTGCTTATGTTATTTAACTTGTTGCAAATATTTGCATTTTAAAAGTGGTTATGTGTTATACTCTGATTAATCTCCTTGATAATTACACTATGTAACCCATCCTTAAAGTCCAGGACAGTGATCTCGCTGCTGTACATTCTTATCCTGATTGTATAGACTGTCTATAATCTAGCAAAGGAGAATATTTGCTTTATATTCTCATCATTAATTGGTAGATCCTTGCCCTCTTTTATTATAGGTAGCTGCCTCTTCTGATCTAATGCTTGCATATTTGGACTTCTTTCTTGGTGGAGATGAAAAGAGGACTGACCTTCCTTCTCGACTGCATCAAAGATTTCCAATTTCTATAGTTTTTGGAGGTGATGGAAGTTATATGGCTCCTTTCTCAGTCCAAAGTGACAATATTCTCACTAGCCTAATGAGTCAGGTTTGTTTTTTCAATCCCCTAGCATAAAGGTTTACACTCCTAATATCCGGTTCAGTAATATGGGTTTTGACTAAACTGATACCTTCTATATGTTAGCTGTGTATAGTATCTATTGTTCTTCTGGTTTTGCAGATGGTCCCTCCTACGACCTGGTACCGTACGGTGGCTGGTTTGAATGCACAACTCCGTTTAGTTTGCCGTGGTCGACTTAGGGTGACATTTCGATCTGTCCTTAGATGGCTTGAAACTCACGCCAATGCTGCTTTAAAGGTGCATGGAGTACATGCTGATCTTGCATGGGTTCAGGCTACAGCTTGTGGTTATTGTCAGTATGGACTCTTGGTGTATGCTATCATAGAAGAAAATGAACTTACCTCTGCTGATAATGTTGATGGTGCAAAACGAAATGAACAGCATTCATGGTAATTATTTATCATATAATACAAGTTTAGTTGCAGTTCTTCTTGTCAAGCTCCTTGACTCAATGAATTGTTATTTAGGGTATGCTGGGCTGTCCTAATCTCATTGATCATTGTGTGTGCTTGAAATGATGATTAAATGAAGAGTTTCTAATTATTTTAAGTCTTCAGATAATAGTTAAGGTTTCCATTTGTATAATTACTAGTTCTTAGATAAGAGACAAGCAAGGATGGTGCAAATATAGGGAAAAACTGTAGCCTATGCACCACGTAGGTAACTGTCTTGACATACATATAGGCTTTATTGTAAGAAGTGGTACTGATTGCATTCCCTTGTTGTTGAAGATTATGAAAATTATGGAAATATTATGTGTCCAACATAGCAATATCTTATGTATCCAATAATACAGTAGTTTAGATATTACTTAGGAATAATTTACTTTCTTATTATAAAATACTGTACTGCCTTGAGTAGATGTGCGAACCTAATAAATAATACATCTCAAAACCTTCTGTGGTCTTTATGTGGGGAAATGTAGGTTACGATGAATCACGATAAATCTATGTGTAAATTCCTTCTTTCCTTCTCTTTATTTTTCAATTTCACGTGGTATTAGAGTTAGGTTCTGATTCTGAGGACAAAATAGATTTGTTTCTTCTGTTTCAGAGCCATTCTTCTTAAGACCTCTGTTATGTCTTCTTTTTTGGCAGTCCAATTGAGAGTGTTGTTATCATTCTTTTGTCCTCCCTTTTGGTAGCCCATTCTGAGCGTCATTACCTTCTGCTTTCTTCTCTTTTGACAACCCATTGAGAATGGTGTTACCCTTCTTCTGCCTTTCCTTCTGACAGCTCATTCAAAGCATCGGTACCTTCTTCTGTCTTTTCTTTTGACAACTTAAAGTGCTATTGTTTATATTCCATCTTTTCTTCCAGCAGCCCTCGAGAGCACCATTATCTCTATCTTTTACTCTCTATGATTTTAGGGTTTTCCAAACAAAAAAATGTTGGTAAGAAGGAAGAAAAATACTTGAGCAAATAAAAAAAATATCCAGAACAAAATAATATATATTTTTATTCACAAAATTCTCCATTCTCAGGATTCGAACTTCTTATGCAAACCGGAAAGAGGTAGTGTTACTTACCATTTTGAGGAGCGTTGAAGATCATGAAGATTTAGGATAATATTAGGCATGTTTCATGTATCCAATAATAAAGTATTTAGATATTGTTTAGGGATATTGTATTTTCTATTATGGAATATTGTATTGCCATACAATGATAAGTATATGCGGAACCCTAATAAATAATGCACATCAAAACTCTCTCTGTGGTCTTTGTGTCTGGACATAGGCTAAGCCAAAGCACGTTAAAATAATGTGTAACTTGCTTCTTTTCTTCTATTTATTTTTTAATTTCATATCTGTGATGACATTTCTCAGGTTATTAGTAATTGCACCGTGTGTGTGATTATTTATATTTTAAGTTATACATGCTAATATCACTCTGCTTGTGCAAATGTAATTGTTATGATTGTGTGATCTGACTTCCTAGAATATATGTGCATCCACATTGAATAGTGGGCTGTTAATTTTGGCAACTGATGTCCAGCTACTTAAAGCTAGACTTTTGCTTTGGTTTAGGTTTAACTTGGGTTTCTGTAACATTTCGGTCAACAGTGTGAAGAGCATGCACGCACAAATTCCATCCGGTCATTCAAAAGAAAACAGTCTCACAAGTCGAGCCCAGAGAATGAAGGAGAGCTTTTTAAGATGGAAAAAGAGTCCTGGAGGAATTATAGATCCCAACAGCATACAAACGCTTGAAGAAAAGAGAGGTTTATTTTATCCTCTCTCTTTCTTGTTGCATAATACAAAGCCTGTTGGCCACCAGGTTATCTTCCTTATAAATATATTCATTTGATTTAGTACCTTGCCTGTCTCCTCTCTTTCTGCATTCTTGTGATGATATTTGCTTGTACCCATTTTACTGATTGTCTATCATCTTATGTGCAGGATCTTGTTGGTTTGGTCATCTCCATACTTCTTTTAGGAGATTTTAGCTTAGTGTTACTTACTTTCCTACAATTGTACTCATTCTCATTGGTTGATGTCTTTCTAGCTTTGCTTATTTTACCTCTTGGCATTCTGTTGCCATTTCCTGCTGGAATCAATGCCTTGTTCAGTCATGGACCTAGGCGTTCTGCAGGTCTTGCTCGCATCTATGCCCTGTGGAACATTACATCCTTGATTAATGTCGTAAGTTGCTGCTTTAATCTGTTTAGATATCCCACTTAATCCTTAACGAATCAATCTGTTTGTAGTATTTTCGGATAGTTACTTGAATAATTTGATTTTCCTCATCTTTTGACAGTCAATTTACTTGTAACCTTACCCTTTTCGCCTTCTGCCAGATTGTTGCATTCCTTTGTGGTTATGTGCATTATGGCAGTCAGTCATCCACAAATAAGGTTCCTTTCCAGCCATGGAATATTAGCATGTGAGTTTATCCTTGCGGATTTTACAAGCTTAAACTAGATCGGGAAAGTTTGGGGTAACAGCTGATGACATGGTTGCTTGCGTTTTTTTTTTTTTGGTGCGTTTCTTTGGGGACTCGTCGGGATGCTGTGATGCAGGGATGAAAGTGAATGGTGGATTTTTCCAGCTGGACTTGTGCTATGTAAAATTCTGCAGTCTCAGCTTGTGAATTGGCATGTCGCGAATCTGGAGATACAAGACCGCTCACTGTATAGCAATGATTTGGAGATGTTTTGGCAATCGTGATAAATGACAACACATTGATGAGGATTCTTTTTAATTTTTTGGTATGCTACGCACTAGGATACTAGGAAAATGTTTGGTAGAGGGAAAAGTAAAACTAGAAATAGGAACAGAAGAAAAACTACAAATATTCCCAAATGTGAAATATCACTAGATCCATGCAGAGAGGTTATGCTCGTGTATTTTTCTGTACAAAAAGTTGTGATAACTAAATAGAAAGTATTAATGTCAATTGTTAACACTCAGACAAGTAACTAGATCACTAGGGATGATGAATTTCCTTTGGAGTATTTTTCTGTACAAAAAGTTGTGATAGCTAAATAGAAAGTATTAATTTCAATTGTTAAAACTCGGACAAGTAACTAGATCACTAGGGATGATGAATTTCCTTTGGAGGATATATATATATATATAAGAAGAAGATTACAATTCAAGAAAGATTAAAAACTGACTCTTTAAAAAATCGTTTCAAGCGGTAGAGCTTATAACTAGAAGAGATGAAGGGTTAAGTTTTTCATTCGAACCAAAACGAAGCATATGGAAAGTGTTGGAAAATTAAACGTGTAAAAGTTAAAAAAGAAATTCTAAAATAATTACCATTGTTTTAGAAGTTATAAGAGATTTAAGATCTTAAATTTTGATCAGGGTTCAATCAATTCTTTGGGTGAACAGGTCAGTAAGTAGTTAAGGAAAATGTTTTTCGACTTGTCCCAGAATGGGCGTTATGGCAAGGAAGAAAATAAAAGGAGAATAGTAACAAATGGTACCTACACGGGTTGACATCTAATACAATTTAGTAGGATGCAATCCCACCAAGAGCAACTAAAAGATTCTTTGGTGAATAGCGCGAAACATACTTAAAAAAAAAAAGGGAACAGAACAAAAGGTTACAAAATAAGACAGAGGGAGACAAATCCCAGTGATATCCTTACAAAGGACCGAGAGGCACTTAGCAGGGGCATGGAGTAGTATGGTAACACCAATGGCAAAAGTTACTGCAAAATTGGCGAGCCAATTTGCACAGCGGTTGCCCTGGCGGTATGTATGACAGGGAACCACAACCCAATTGCGAATGAGTAGTTCGTTGATGCCCATGATGAGAGGGTTGTGCGACATGGAGCGGTTGTCGGAGTTTGACAGAATCTGCATCACGATCTGAGAGTCAAACTCCAAAAGAAGCTTGCGGTGGCCTAGGGCCCAAGCCAGGGTTAGCTCGGAAAAGACTCCCTAAAGCTCAGCAGAAACCAATGAGCACCAGCCGATGTTCTGAACAAAACCGCCGAGCCACGTGCCCGAGCTATCCCGAATGAGGCCTCCTACTGTGGCGGTGAGGGTGGAATGTTTACTGGCCCCGTCCGTATTCAATTTCACCCACCCTGGTGCCGGTTTGCTCCAACCAATGAGATGCTCCTGACGGGAAGGGCGACCGGGAAAAGCACGATTGTGCCAAATCCATTTTTATGGCAAAGAATAAGAATAAGAATTAGAATAAGAGTTTAGTTAAAAGATGGAATTTTGGGTTATGTATGAATGTTTAAGAAGATTTTTTTTAATGAATTGAGATTTGCATGAGGATGAATTTCCAAAAGGGAAATTGTATGGATTAGTTTTGATTTGAATAAGATTGAATAAAGAGAAAAGAATTGAATAATACGAGAAAAAAAAATTATACCGAATTTCGGATTGGTTTAGTCTTAGGGTTTCCAATGCGTCAACGCAATAGTTTTTCTATAAGTGTATGACATCGGATGTAGAAATTTGTTATTCGATTCGATTTCGCTTCTTTCGCTTTCGTCCGCTTCGTTTCGGTTTCCGATTTCGTTCCGATCCGATTCGTTGTGATTCGATACTTTCACTTTGTATGTCGCTTTCGTTTGGTTTTGAAATCCGTTTGATTCATCCGCCACTTTGTTTTCATTTCCGTTTTTCGTTCTTTTCCGGTTGGGGTCCGGTTTTGAGATCGGGTCCCAACATAGTTTCTCATTTTCTTTAGTAAATTTGGATAATGAGTTGTTGAGAGCAATGATACCCTTCTTAAATGCCTTATTCTCATTCTTCAATTGATCTAAATCATGATTATCAATAATACCCACACTCTTAGATACTTTTATGTTATGCAACTCACCTTTTAACTTCTCATTTTCATTTATATTTATAATTAAAAGTTTTTTTTGCCTCATTGAATTTGCAAGATAATTTCTTCATTTTTATGCTCATCACTTTAAGATTACCAACCAATTCATCACAGATTAACTCAATATCACTCTCACAATTGTAAGATACAAAGCTAGAGAGTATTTCATTATTACTTTCACCTATGAAGCATATATGAGCCACTTCTCCTTTTAAATTCTTACTTTAAAAATCCCTTGAGGTAACTTAGGTACAGATTTGACAACTTTTTTTCCTTATTTTCCCTTTTCTCCTTTATTTAATTTCTTTCTTTGTTGTTATCATCTTTAAGGACTAGGAATTGGGATTTCAAAGGACATGGTTTCTTGCATTCATAGAAAACCATGTTAGAGGAATTTATTTTGGAATCATACATATCATCTTTGAAGTTCTTTCTCTAAAAAAACTTCTTTAACTTCTTAGTGATTAGTCTTATATCCTTTTAAGTATTACAAGATAAAGTCTCTTTTTCATCACTTAAATTGACCAAGTGTTTAATGCAAAGTCTTCCTAATTAAGCCACACTTGCTCATATGTTTCCTTAAGCCTTATTTTATAAGGAGAGATCCGTTTAGCTTTTCTAATAATAAGATATTCAAATCATTGGCTTCATGAATGACTATCATTTTAGCTTCTCAAGCCTTTGAAAGAGACCTAAGTATTTTTCCATTATTTCAACATAAGCATAAATTTTGCCTAGACCCTTAAAACAATTCTAACATCAATAAATTTATTATGCTTAAATGCTTTCTTTATGCTTCATTTTAAACAAATCATGTTGATGTGTAAGCATGCTCACTTTTTCCTCCTTCACTTGATATATTCTTTAATGTGTGATTTTTAAAGTATCTAATTTTTTGGCAAAATTTGTTAGATCCTTTATAGTTTGATATATTATCAATGTACCGTTAGACTTTTAAAAACTATCAATAACCACCTTCAGTTTTGGTCTTATAGAATTTATCCACCTACCATCAACTTTCGTTGCTAACCCTAACTACAAACTTTAAAACAATGTCATATAGCGTCACTTGTAATGTCATATGTAGTATCATGTAATGAAAATAATGTCATTTTAGATTTTGCAAATGGAGTTTTTAACAGAAGTGGGTGGCAGTGGGATAAATGTTATAAAACCAAAACTATAAGGATAGTTTTTAAAAGTCGTAAGGTACATTGATAATATGATAAACTATAGGAGATCCAGCAAAATTAACCCCAAATTTTATATTTTGATTCATATATAGAAATTATTTTGAATTCATTCACACTTAACGTACAAAATAAGTTTAAAATGGCTTTTCTCTTCAAAGATATAAGTTTCTCATCATTAGCATTTATTTTTTATTCTTAAGAGAAATATTTTTGACTATATTAACTTCCATTTCCTTCATAGGAATATGTGGACCTTTAGAAACATTACCCTATAAGTTAATGGCCTCCATTATAAGGAGAAATTTATTCTTATTGTCTAATAAAGCTAATCATTTGCATCAAAGAATAAAACCTTACTTATGTTTTTACCCTCTTACTTATGTCATAATGATTTTCCTTAAAATTTTATTAGAAATATGCAAGTGATGATTCTTTCTTAAATACCACTTGTTGAACTTAAATGAACTAAAGAGGCATAAAAATTAGGTCTTTGTGAATTTTAAAACTTTTTACAAGACTAAATCTTGAATTGTTAAAAGGAATAATTAAAGGATTCAGTAATTTCAAATGCATTGACATAAGCCAAAAAAGAGTAAAGAAAGAGAATGCAAAATGAATTCAGAATGGTTTAAAAAATAACTCTTACCTATGTCCACTCTACATGTAGTCTCACTCAGAATTTTGCTATCCTTTTCAATGAACTAGGTGAAGAGGAACATTTCCAGAAGCTTTTCCTTTATCTCTAGTGAAGAGTGAGTATCTTATAAGCTCTTCCTTAATAATGAAGAGAAATCACAAATCACAAATCACAAATAACAACTTTGATAGACCAAAGCAACTTGAATTTCCATCCCCCAAATGAATACAACTTAGGGATATTCTCAATTTAATGCTTTATATATCTCAATTTAAATTCACAAGAAACAAGTTCTTTGAATGCTCAAGAAATTCTATCAAATGTGCCCTTATTTCAATAAAATGTTAAAAATTTTGTTCAACAACAAAATGTTCAAGTATTTATAGTGAATAAGCCTTTAAATATTTGTTAGAAACACAAACCAATCATTAAAAATAATTAGTTTTTTAGCACAATAGGCTATTCAATGTATATCTTTTAGTTAGCCAATATCCATTCGATTAGGGTATTGGTTAGTCGAACCCCTAACTTAATACCTATAGTTTGATATCAAACCATATTTTATTTATATTATGAATCTTTTTGAAACTTGGTTATACTAACTAATAAAAAATCTTAGGCTAACTGATGTATGTTTGGTTAAGGATCAACTAGTCAACAAAATGCACCTCACTCTGTCCATTTTGTGCATAAGCTTTAATTAGCTGATAATAACTAGTTTGACTAGTCGATGCTATACAATATCAACTTTTCAAAAATAAACCAAATTGCCTAAGTTTTAAAATAATTATTTTTAAGATAAAAACTCCTCATTTTGATAAAAACTTTACTAAATTCTATTACAAAGTTTCCTAAAACTTTTTTAAGAAACAACATTATTTACTTTAAAATCCAAAAGTTACTTTAGAACACAAAATTTTAATTCATCTTGATAAATGAAAATCACATAAATTAATATTGGAAATATAATGATTATGCATATAGAGCTTATAAAGCATTAAAATGACAGAATATAAAGTATAAGAAAGATTTAAGTGATTTTAAACATAATGAAAAGTCTTGAAACTTTCTTAATCTTTGTTCATATGGCTTCCTTCTTCACTTGAAAAATGTTGAAGCTTATAACTTGATTTAATTTCTTCATTTTTGCTTGAATGGTCACTTGATGCCTCATTTCGCTCTATAGTATGTTTCTTCGCTCATACATCCGCTGGAACAAGTTTATGTTGCAACAACAATAACAACAATAACAATAATATTCTAATAGGAATCTAATTAAGATACAAGGTTTGGGAAAGTATTGAAGTATACAACCTTACTCTTAGCTAGTAGAGAGACTGTTTTTGATAACCCACCAAATTTTAAAAAAAAAAAGAAATGGAAGAACACAATAGCCAAATACATAAACAAATAATTGCATAAATAAAAATAAAAAACAAGTGAATAAATAAAGAAACAAGAAAGAAAACAAATAAGTAAATAACATAAACAGGTAATTGAAAAGAAAAACTGAAATAAATAAATAAAATAAAATAAAGGAGTAGGTGATAAAAATAAAAGTATTTAAGCTAATTAAAAAACATAAGAATCATCAAACATAAAATATTAGTAAATCAATCTTGTATTATCATATATTGGAACTTTCTTTAAAAAATGAAATAAATAAATAAAGGAGCAGGTGATAAAAATAAAAGTATTTAAGCTAATTAAAAGACATAAGAATCATAAAACATAAAATATTAGTAAATCAATCTTGGATTATCATATAACTTGACAACAGGTTTGTGTTTATTAGTTTATTATTATTATTATTATTATTTATTTTAACATGATAAAATAAGATTTAATGATGTTAAAAGAATAGTTTTATTTTTTTTAATTAATGAGATCTAGTAGAGCAGTTCGATCCCTTATTGTTGCATCTGAGTTGGCTTTTAGTACAAGAGGTCGAGTGTTTGATTCATTTCATAAATCTCTTACTCCAAAGATGGTAGGGGCTCTTGTTTGTGGACAAGATTGGTTGAGAAAATCACAAGCTTCTCTATACGTGAAAGAGAGACTTGAAGAACTTGAACAAATTGAATCAAGTAATCTAATTTACTTTACCTTGTTTTAATATACAAATAAA
>JANIJF010000009.1:17140256-17151285 GCA_024520955.1 Erythroxylum bequaertii
ATGTACACACAATATAGCTCTCCTTTCACTCCGGAGATTCTCGATAGCCTCCCGGCGGTCGGCACCAAAATACCGACACCCGAGAAATATACTGGAAAGACCGATCCCTTAGATTACCTGCAGCACTTCCAATCGATGATGAGCCTGCATTGTGTATACCTTCAGAAAGAAGTGATCACATAGAAGAAAGCAAAAGAAGGAAAATCACAAGGAAGGTATAATCAAGGACAAGGTAGCTCATGTGCAAATTATTAGATTAATGACTGCACTGCCATTGCACCACTCATTTTAACCACCATAAGCAAGATAAGAACATCAAGCTACTGAGGTTAAAAGAAGCGCAGCATGGAAGGCAACCCATATAATTTCAATGTTCTTGATTGTTTTTTTAGAAGTTTGAATTTCATAGTTAGATTATTTCGTTTTTAATAAAACCAGGAAGTACTTGACGAAGTAGGTGATCAATGAAGTAAACAAAGAGAGGTGAAAGGATCACAAAGAGCTGGGAAGTGATTTCGAAAAAATGGAGAAGTACTTGAGGCAAGGTAAAATGGTAGACATGCCCAATTAACTTAAAATTTTACCATTTTACCATCCAATCGCCTATAAATACAATTCTAACTTCACTTTTTCACTCATTTTCATTTTAACTTTATCTCTCAAAGTACTCTCATTTCTCTTTAAAAAAGTTTAAACCTCTAAATTTCTTTTGTCTTCCACCAACTCAAAAGCCAATATGTTATGCATCAAGCAATCAACCAAGCGTGATCAATAATTGAGGAGAAATCAAGTATCGGGAAGAGGAAGGAGAAATAGGGCAACAGACTTCGGACCACCATTCTTGACCTACACAGAGGAGGAAGGAATTCTTTTTCAAAACCTCAATGCTAAACAAATTGCAGCCCCTAAATATTTTGATTTCGATACACTTGATATGCTAGAACTGCGTGATAGGGTAGAAAACTTAGCAGAAAGAATTCAATGGGAAAAATTTATACACTTCCAATTCCTTGTTTACCAGGAGCTCACTCTTGAATTTTTTACTTTCCCCTACTACGAACCAAGAAACCCTAGAGAGATGTGGTTTAGGTTGTGAGGACGAGCATATGAGTTGAGCCTAAGAATTATGTGCGATATGTGTGGGTTACTCGAGTCTTCCATTATCGACCAGCACGATGATTTTCGTGCTTCTCGCTATTGGAATCAGCTCACTGGGCTAGAGAGCTTCAATGCCAAAAATGCCCACAACAACATCATAAGGACTCATGAGCACTTGTTATTGCACAAATTCATGTGCCAACTAGTTTTTGATAAATCAGAAACCAATAAGTGCTCAATAAAGGAACTTTTTATGTTATAGTGCATGGATCACAGCATCCTAGAGTGCGCCTCCACATATATGCTGAACACTGTTGTTGTAACTCTGTGCAAGAGGAGCAACAATTTAGGAATGGGATATTTAGTTACAACCATTGCTGAATATTATGGAGTAAACTGTAGTGGTTTGACCGTCCATCTCCCAAACTTCATGAACCACCGTCATTTATAGCGTGCTGAAATCCTTAAGTCCCATAACATGGAACTTCGGGATATCAGCCAAAAGACTCATGTGAAGATCAGGCGAGTCAAGAGAGTTCCAGTAGAGAGCCGCCTTAGCAGGAAGAAGAGGATGTAGTGAGGAATCCAATGAAGAGGAAGAAAATGCAGAAGAACTAGGTTGGCAGAAGGTACTGGATACGACCTCCACAAACAACAAGACAATCACAGATACACTTGTGGAGAACTCCAAAAGGATAAAGGAGATGGCCCAAACCCAACAACGTTAGAGCTAGGACATCCGTCAGATTCATCGTTATTTTGAGGCTCAGGGTGTTCAACTGCCACTCTAACACTGTCACCACCTCCATCAACATGAAACTTGTTCTAACCCTTTTTTTAATTTAGTCTTTATTTTTATTTTTATCGTTAACTTTATTGTTATTTTTATTTTTTATTTTACTTTAATTCATGTTTTTCTGTCTTTATGTGTTTGTTTGTCCCCTCTCACATTGAGGACAATGCATTGTTCAAATATGGGGAGGGTTATGCCTTTTATTTGAATAAGAATTTTGAATAGTAAATGATAGTTTATTAGGTTGCATTTTGTGAAGCGTGTGAATGTGTCAATGGCTTAGATGATTGAAATTGTTTTAATTTTGAACATGGTCTATTAGGTTGTAGAGAATTATTAACTGGCATAATTAGGTTGTAGAGAATTATTTAGTGTTTAAATGTAGCCCTCTAAATTGTTAATTTCATTCATAATTTGAGTCCTTTTAACCTAAGTAGCTTTGCTAGTATTTTTTTTTTATGAAAACGAGTAGCTAAAGCAACAAGGGAGGCAATAAAAAATTGTTATTTTGTTAAAATAAGTAACTATTCCACTGGATCGACACGCATCACAAATGTGTGCCTTCACGTAAAAAGGCTATAATGACATCCCAATCAAGCAGCTTAATAAAAAAACATGATTTAATTGAGTAACCAGATCGACATTCATTGCTAATGTTTGCCTTCACGTAAAAGACTAAGTTTGTGTTCATAAAAAGTAAATAAAATAAAAATGTGTTTCCGAATTAAACCTACCAAACTTGTAATAGTTTGACTTTTCATGAAAACGTACTTAGGATTAGTTACAGAGTTGAATGACCACAGAATTATTAATTAGTGTATGCAATTGAGAAGGGTAAACAATTTAACACTTAAGTCTGGATTAATATGTATATTTAGTTCAAAGCCCCAAGACACGGATTTGCATGTTAATGATTTGAAATGACTTGAATGATTGTGTTTTAAATTAAATTTATTTCATGAAGTTGAAGCCATTGTCTCATTACTACATTGTGTGCTGTGTTAATTTCTATGTGTTTCTTGTTTTGTTTGCTTGAAGACAAGCAAACATTTAAGTGTGGGGATGTGATAAGTGTGAAATGCATCTTATTTTAGGTTATAGTTTGATATGTGTTTATCTGTTTATTCGATTGTTTAGTAAGAATTGTGTTAGTTTGTGAATTATTTGTGTTTAAGTGTTTTTATGTGTTAGTACATGCATTTAAGCTTAATTATTATGTCTTTGAGGTACCTCGATGTGTTTGTTTGTATTTCAGCGTCAACAGTGAAGAACGGAGAAGTTTCGAAAAGACTTGGACCGAAACAACAGCCCACGATCGTGGCCCATCCTGCCACGATTGTGATAGAAGCGAGGGAGATAACCCACGATCGTGAAAGAAGCAAGGGAGACAACCCACAATCGTGAAAGAAGCGAGGGAGACAACCCACAATCTGATGCTCACGATCGTGGCCTTCCTGTCATGAACGTGACAGAGAGCATACAAGTGGCCCACGATCATGGCTTACATCAAAGAGACGTGTAGACACATAGAAAAGTCAAAATTTGAGGTTTTTTTTTTGGACTTTTCGACCTCAAAAAACCTTAGGGCTGCCACAAACACATCAAGTATAAAAAGAACAAGACAAAAGAGGAAAAAGGAGCTTCTTGCATCAGCCACCATCAAAAAACCCTAGAGAGAGTTCATTGAGAGATTGAGAAAGAGAAGAAGGAAGAGAGACGCGGAGAAGAAGTCAACGCGAAGTACTTCCTGGAACAGGAGGTTTCCCAACGTTGTTGACTCCATCATCCGTTCAGATCTGGTTTCTAGTGTATTTCAATTTTATTTATGTATAGAATTAAGATAGTTGTTGAGATAGGATTTTATAAATGTTGAGGAATCTCTAAACTCACCTTCGGGTTATTTTTATCCCTAATTAAATAAAAATCTGATTGTTTATGTTATTTGGATTCATTGTGATTGATTTCTGCATTGGCATAATTCGGTGATAGACTAAAAGGGTAAATTGAATAAAAAATAATTAAATTGGGCTAACTAGAGTTAGGTGATTTAATAAGAACGAGAAATTAATCAAATCGGTAATTATGTGAAGAGATATCTCACATAGGTTTCCAGTAGTCTAGTGGAAAACTTCAGATCTAATTAGAGTTTGGATAAATTGTGAATTGAGAAATTGTTATTTTCTATAATCTGATTAGAGTTTATAATTTAGGGCTATTAGTTATAACTCGAGAGAGACTAATCAATCCTAGGATCATCTATGACCAATAATCCGACAATTCATAATTAATTATATTAGTGTTCAAGATAAGTAAAATTTTCCCTTTCTCTCAATTGGTAGTTCCTTATGTTGATTCTTTATGTGTGTGTTGCAATTTGCTGATTTGTTAATATTTTGTGATTAATTCTTAAATTGAGTTGTTTGATTAAATTGATTGATTGAATTGCATCATTGTTTTAGTTTAATTAAATTTGGATTTCTACGATTAGTTTTATCCTTAGATTTTAGAATTAAATTAACCCTCACCGTAGGATTGACACCTTAGATACTACGCGAATGACTCATATATTTGTAGAATGTCGATGTTAAAATATTAAAACTACATATATCAGAAAACCGCAATCAGGCAAGAAGAACACGCCAAACCCAAGTATGTCTTTAGTTTATAGCTTATTTTCTGGGTTTTTAAAAATAATGAATCTGTATATGTGTTCATGCTTGTCGTCCATTAATGAGGCTTAATCCCAATTGTTTTCTTCTTTCTTCTAGTATGTGTGTTCATGCTTATCGTCCACTAATGAGGCTTTTGTATTGATGTCATTTTAAAAATCTGAATCAAATATGATTTAATCCTTTTATTTATGATTCTTATTTTTAAGTTATTCATTTACAAAATCTAATAAAAAATTTGCAAACTCACGATTCAATTACAATTAGTTTTCAACAATTTCTTTTCAACATCCGCGTGATGATTAAATAAATTTTTAGAGTAGGAAGTAGAGTTAATCTTCCACATTTTCTCCAAGTTGTTTTCTTATTCTTTTTCCCTTATCCTTTTGTTTGAAGCCCTCATTTTTCCCATTTCTAACGAAAGACGAACCACACAATCTCATGATAAAGTGATTTTCCAATCTTTTGAGTTACGATCGGTCACATGAAGGAATGAATATATATATGGTGAATGAAATGCTTTCATTCCATTTCTTCCTTCCTCTTTCAACCTCACCCCACTCCATGCATGCATGCAAGCTGAAGCACTTACCGACATATGATATGATTAAAACAAAACGACACCGATCTCGAGGCACCCATAGTATATATAATATATGTAGTTTACAATTATGATGTAAAGGTTGCCATTGCCAGGCCTGAGAAAAATTGCAGGCCGGACTTTAAAAACCCAAAATTTGTACAGTTCGAATTTTGAAAAAGAATTTGCACTCAACAACAAAGTTCATCTCCTTTTCATCACGGAGAACCCCGTCAGCTTTCAATCATCTTCGATCTGTAACAATCTCTTTCGTTCTTCGTTTTAATTTTCATCACTCACATTCACGTGTCTCTTCTGGGTCGTTCTTCGTTTTTCTTGAATCTGTAGATTTTGTACAAAGTTTGGGTCTTTTGGTTCCTATTTTTCTCGTGGGCTTGGACCTATGATCTTCTTAGTTTTTTTGAGGTATTTCAATTTGTGTTCAGATACATTTTAGGGTTGTGCCATTTGGGGTTGCTGGTTATACATGAGATACGTCAAGAACTTGTTATGTTTCCTACGCATTTGTGTTTGTCATTTTTTTTTTTTTTTGCACTAACAGAGTCTGTTTATTGAATTTGTGGCGGGGAAGAGGATTGTTGAATTGGGATTTGTTTTTCTTTTTTTTTTCCCCTTTTTCTCGTTCTTGATCGCCTCAAGTTTTTCTTTTTGTTTTTTGGGTTCTAATTTCATTTTTCCATTTGCCGTAGAGGAAGAAAGTAAATTAAAGTTGTTAGTTTAGGTTTTTGCTCTTGTTTGGAAAGTTGCTACTTTTCTTTTTTTTTTTTCACAGTCACTTGTTTGTTTTAATGCTTAGTTTGACCATGTTTCCTTCATTTGCTTCAATTTTCTTGCAGGCTTTGTCAGGAATTCTTTTTAGTACCTGGTATTACATTTTTAAAGGTTGATTATGGCGGAATCAAGCTCAGTTGATGTAATTCTCGAATATTTACAAAAGAATGGCTTCACAAGAGCTGAGGCGGCATTGCGCAGTGAGCTCGGTGGCCGTCCTGATTTGAAAGGGTTCTTCCAAAAGCTAAGCATTGATGACAAAGACTCATGGAAGTTAGTGGAAGATGAGAACGGGAACAAATGTGTAAGTGAGAAGCAGGGATCAAGTTCACAAAACAGTGGTGAAATTTCCAAAGAACTTATTGTAAAAGAGATAGAATGTGGAACTGGTAAAAATGGCTTTAAAACAAAATGGCAAACATCTGCTTCTATTGGGGAACGGGATAGCAAACCTAATGAAGAAATTGGAGTAATTGATTCTGAGGATACTGTTCTTGATTTATATTCATGGAATTTTAAGCCTACTAATGGTTCTTCTGGTGCTTATCAAAATGACGGAGGTACTCGTGCCCCTAACTTCTCTGTTAAAACAAATATGAAAACTGGAAAAGTTAAATTTTCCAGTGAAAAAAGAAGTTCTTGGATTGGAAATGCTAGTACCAGTACTAGTAATCCCAATGTGGAATTGAAATATGAAAGGGCTGAATCAAAGGAACTTGACCAGCAACATAAGACTACTCTTGCATCGTCGACAGATGTCATATGGTCTAGAGGGGAGGTGCCTACAAGTTCTACAGATTTATGGAATGACTCTTCTGTCAAGATTGTTTTCGCGTTCCCTAAAGTGGACGAGTCAACCAGTTATGATACAAATAGTCCTTCGGAGAAAAAAGAAGGAAGGAGAAAAGCAGATAACAGCGAAGTTAGAGTGGCTATCAAAGAGCAGGTGGATGAGGTTGGAAGAGCTTTGTACTTGGGAAAGTCACAAGGTAGTAGCGAGCCAATAAATTTGAGCAGTTTTGATTTTCCACTTGCATCTGATAACACGAGGGAAGAATTTCCTAGACTTCCTCCTGTGAAACTCAAGTCAGAGGAGAAGTTAATGAATGTCAATTGGCAGGAAAAGTTTGAGCGTGAAGGGCCAGGGGTAAAGCTTGGCACTGCTGATAATGCTTTGTTCATAGGGTCATATCTTGACGTCCCTGTTGGACAAGAAATTAGCTCTTCAGGTCAGTGGACTTTAGTTTCGACTTATTTCTGTTTCATTGTCTTACTGTGACAAAACTTATGATTTTTTTTACTCCTTTACACTTGGGGATGCAAATAATGGATTTTAGAACAAAATATAGGGAAAATCAGTTGTCATCTATCATTATTGAGTCTCTTTTAACATCTAAGGCCTAGCTATTACAAGCTGTTAGAAGTGATAATTCTTATTTTCTGTTGAAGGTGGCCAACTTGTTTAATTAGCCTGTTTAGAGCTCCTGTGGTCTTGTGCTTTAGAACTACTGCAGCCTTGTTCTTGAATTTATGGAAAGGGAACTTAAAGCCTTTCAGGGTCTCTTTCGTGCACTTGATTTGAGCATAAATATTGTAGAACTACTGCGGTCTTGTGCTTTAGCATTACTGCAGCCTTGTTCTTGTATTTATGGAAAATGAACTTAAACACTTCTAGGGTGCACATGACTGAAGCATAAAATATTGTAGAATATAATAGCATTTGATACAACTTTTGTTCGAGACAGAGAGTGGATGATACGGTTATGTTACTATATTAGCTTGATTTGATTAGTAAGACAAAATTATGTAAATTTTGAGTGTGCAAAAATGATAAATTTTTTTTCAAATGAGCTAATAAACAAGCTTTAAATGACCTTGTAAACAAGTCTTTAGATGAGTTTATATTCTAGTTCTAGTTAAATTTGCAAATCAATTGTTCATGTTCCTAAGTTAGTCGAGTACAACTTGCTTATTAAGGAAGCCTTAACTAGAACACAAGTCACCCCTTTATGTATATGAATGATCCCCAAATAAGATGTTACCAAATTGAACACCTAGCAATTGGTGATGGCTCAAATGAGATGTGGTTGTCATTAATGGTTAATTGTTGTCAGCATTTTTGGGTGATGATGGTTGGCAAAATTTTTTTTAAAAAAATTTAAAGCTTAATTCTTTCTGTTTTAGTGTACTAAGGAAGCAGTTGCCTTTTCATTATCCATTTGGCTTGCTTGGATAAGCACAAGTTATTGCATGGAGAAGTGACAGAAATAATTGGACTTGAAGAGCAAGCAAACTACCTGCTCAATTGTTTCATAATTGTAGGATAAGGAGAATTGTCTTTCTTGTCATGTTTGTTGTGTAGATCCTTTTCTACCCATACCTACTCTTCAAGAGTTTAAGACTTTTGTGAAGTCAGGTAATCATCATGTTGGATGTGATTTTGTATCATGAAACAAATGCATTTTATTGCCTTCTTTATGGAGATCTGTCTATGAGAACGTTTTCAACTTATAGGCAGTCAATGCTGGATCATCTTGTTTCTAATGACTGTTTATCATGAGATTTTAGTCTATGTTTATGTGTCATGCATTCCCTCTTTGATCATGGTTCTTTATTATGTAAAGTGGTGTTATATTATGTTTGTTTCATTGACTAATGTGGTGAAGGTTGTCCATTTGCTGATATATCTGAGACTGGTAGAGATAATTAAATGGGTAATTTGGACTTATGTCTTAGCTTGTAGTAGGATTAGTCATTGAGCCTAATAGCAATTTTGGATGGAGGCAAATAATAGTTCATTCTTTAAAAATCAAACTTTTGGCATATGTTTGAATATATGACTCGCTGATAATTATGCATTCCTGTCTGGTTCTCTGAGTCAATCTATGGGGGAGAGAGTTATGGATAGTTTTAGGTGTTAATTAACAAGTGGATGGTTAAGGGCTCGAGAAGGATGTTTGGAGCATTTCCTATCGGAGAATAAAACTCGAAGTAGATTCCTTGGAAGTCATTAATATTCTCTCCCAGGTTCGAAAGCCTCGTATAATACTTCTCTGGTACAGGCAATCAAGACTTTGTTAATTAAATCCTGGACGGTCCAAATCCGACATGTGTTTCATGAAGGCAATCAATACACTGACTGGTTAGCTGTTAATGCTGAGTCCTTTAGTTTAGGAATTACTTATTTACAGTCCCTTCTTCAGGATGTCTTCGTATCCTCTTCGAGGATATATATGGGGTTTTAACCCCAAGGGCCAATGTTTAGCCCATGTTCTTCTCCATTATATATATATATATATAATCATTTTCCTATTACATGACTAATAGTTTTGTTTTATTTTTTGGTTTCCCTCTTGAGCGTTATTGTATTATGTGTGCTTCTTATTTCAACCTTGTTGAGCACTTAAACTTTTATGTTAAACTTTCTCTTTTGTCGTTTTCTAGTTTTCCCTTGATATAACAGTTCTTTACTTTTTGGTGTTTATTGGCTGATAGGATTGTTGAGGTAGAAAGTTTGAGTGGCCTGTATAAGCTTATTACATGGAAGTGTTAAGTTACAAGTTCTCTGATACATATCACTCTCACGATCATTCATAATGCTCTATGTATTTTTGAACTCTGATGAATGGTCTAAAGGTCAAAAAGATTAACCAAATGGGACTTCGTTAAATTCATTAAAATTCTTTCTTAAGTATTAGAAAATGTATTTACTATGGAAACCTAATTCGCATTCCTCTATATTTTTGGGGAATTTATAGACTGAATCAACAATTATTAGAAAACATGCTCACAGTAATTTTTGGATCTTGACGCTTAGAATTTTCCACATACTACAAATGAACTTTGATATCTTTTGATGTAATTTACGAAAACAGTAAAAATCAAAATATACCTGAGATGCATTTGCTATGTTGTACTTTTCTAGATATCTTTATGGACACCAATACAATACACATTTAATTTTGTGTTATCAGGGAAGTGTAATAGATAGTAGCATCAAGAAGATTTTTTTTGTTGAGAAATTAAAGAACTATATTAGTAGGAGAGAGAAAAGGTTGCATCGATTAGGAGACTGAAACTCTCCCCTCAACCCAAAACGATAGTGTTACGAAGTAAGCAAACTCAGAAATACGACAACATTTTACACTCTATTAGTCTGAAATAGGTAAAAACACAAATCACTTCCCCTAATCTTTGTTCGAACCTTCCAAATTAAGGTTGGATCTATGCGTTCTCCACCCTCCTGAGGGTCTTCTGATGTTAGAAACAAACATCCCCGCAATATTCTGCCTTTTATTGTAGCACGATCACTCTAGCCTATCCCTTGGCAATTAAGGTAATATCGATATTCCATAATCCCCTTTTTTCCTTTTCTTTGTATTTCATCCTGAATCTGACCAGGGAAAGTTGACTGTAACGTTCTTTCTTGTCTCTTTGAGTTCCAAGACCTTAGAAGAACATCCCTAACCCCTTTTCCAAGCCCCGAACGCTTCTCCTTTCCAACAGCTAAAATGGTAAGCCCCTCTTCCGGTACCCTCCATATTATCAGATGATGTTGGTATCGAACTATCTGCGACTTGTGTATGCATGTTTCCCTATTTCACTTTATCTCTGCATGTTTGTTTATACTCTCCATTCATTTGGAAGCTGGTATGAGCATTCCTTGATAGAGCTAGAGGAGGTAATCTGTTCTCTAGCTTTATCAAAGATGCACTCTCTAACTTGATGTGAACTCCTATTGGAATTTTGAAATCTTTGTATGTTTCTTTCTGCCTATATTTCCTTAATGCAAGTCGCAAAGGAAATTAGGTTGATAAGAGAATTAGGTTGAGAAATGAACTTTAGTCTACTGAACCACTGCATAATCACTATGAAATGAAATGTGCTTAGGGACCCTAGGCATTTGTGTCTTATCCAAGACCAAAAGTCTTCCGAGAAAAGGCACTCAAAAAATAGATGGTCCCTATTTTCTTGTCCTGAGTTACACAGGACACAATCCACTTTTGAATTCAGAAATGAGAGTTGATTGAACCAAGTTTATACTATAAATTGGCCTCATTTTCTTACTTGTTTATGCACTAGTTGACTCCTAACTGA
>JANIJF010000009.1:17152438-17169085 GCA_024520955.1 Erythroxylum bequaertii
GGGTGAGGTAACCAGGCCAGAATGTGGGTATCGGCCGCCACAACCGCTCACGAGGCGGCTCAGTGGTAAGAGGCGTGGTCCATGAGACCAACAAAACCCTTTGGTCAGGAGTTCGAGTCGCAACTCCACCCTGGCAGACCAAAAGGGACAATTCCTTATGGGGGTGAGGTAACCAGGTCAGAATGTGGGTATTGGCCGCCACAACCGCTCACGAGGCGGGAGGTTCCCCCCAAACCACAGAGTATTAGGTTTGTGAAGATAAAATTTTCCATTAATGATTTTTGTTTCCTATTCCACTGCGTATTAATTACGTCCTTTTTTAGATCTTGGACAAATCGGAAATCGATTAAAGGAGATTTTGTTTTGAACATTATGTATGTTAATATCGTAATTACACAATACGGACTGTCATGGTTTAGATCGTGTTCATTTCTGTAAGTCAATTTAAAATACACAAACGAATATGAAATGGAACACAGGTGTGTTTCAGACTATATTCACCACTGGAAGTTAGTTTAAACTATTGAAAATAAATATATGATGTAACACGGGTTTATCTTTAGTCGTTCCCAACCTAGGTAGACTAGAAACCCCAAAATCTTATATCAAACATGGGCATGTTTTGCTTCCATTTGCCTGTCTTTAATACAAACTTAAACACATACGTAATTTTGGTCGTGTTCCTCAATGCTTTCATGTTTTCTTTTTTCGTTCAATGTATATCAATTTACATGACATTATTGTTTAATTTGTTGTCTATATTATAAATAATTTGTTAGTCAACCCAGTGGCCAAATTAAAATATTTTTCATCTATATTCAAAATTCACTAAGTTAATCTCATGTGTCACTCGGGAGTTTAAAAAAACCATGAAAAGGGCAATAAAGGACCATTAAAGTTTAATGCATCATCCACCCAAATCCACGAGAAGAAATAGAAGAATGGTAAGTTTCATTTTTGTGGAAAGTCTAAACATTATAAAAAAGAATGCCTGAAATATAAGATTTTTTTGTTGATAAATCTGAAATATAAGATTGGTTCGGTTTGATTCCGAAGGGGCTGGACGTCGCTATTCGGATTCATGATTCTGTATGACTTTGACTGCTGAACACCTGCAAAACAAACAAGGCGCACCGGGGGTTGATTGCCGGCAGGCCCCTCCGACGCTCAAGTTAGTCTTTTCCGAAGGTTTTGGTTGCTAATAGTAGAGAAAACTAGGGTTGTAATGTCGTACCTGTATCATGGCCAAATAGTACCTTATATATGGGATAATTGTTAGGTTTAGGTCTTTACGTAGGTCTTGGTGTTTGCATGGGAGATGATCACCTACGACTGGGCTGTGGACATATGGACCTAGGCCTGGGCCTGGCCCAGCTGACCCAACCATAAGCCCCCTACTCCTCGAGTCTGATCCAAGAGAAGGGTCGAAGGAGTATATAGGGATCGTATAGCATGTCTTTACGGTTGCTCGTGATAGGCCCGATCGATCAATTTATCGTGATACGATCGTTCGATTAAAGGTAGTGGCGCGGCAGACCGATCGATGGCATTTATAAAACCGACCGATCAACTATAGCGATATGGCGGGTCGACTGGGTACAGTAATGAGGTCGATCAAGCGAGTGTAGCGGTAGGGCCGATCGACTGGGCGGCAAGGCTTAAATGAAGCACTAAGTGTAATTATTGCTGACGGTCCGTATCTTCCGGGCGTCGTTCAAAATTCTGGGAGACGCGTCCTTTAACTGCCGCACAGTTGTCACGCGTTGTCACGAGTGTCCCTTCGTCTGTCTCGCCGCTTTGGGCCTTTAATGACCTTAATTTTCCGTCGCTCAAATTTTTCCACGTGTTTAGCTTCGGCTCGGATTGTTACAATGTGTTCGACGGCTTCTCAAGGCTAACTTATACGAATTCCATAAGTTCAATAGGGAATCGGGAGGGGAAGTTTATTTTACAATGCCAAGATTGCAGGTTTGTGGGTCCATGTTTCTTTTGTTATTGTGTTTACCAAACATGAATGACCTTCATTTGTGTCCTTCATGCAGTCAATTACGATTCAGTGTTTGGAGGCTCTGCAATTTTTACATAATCTTGGCCTTATACATTGTGATTTGAAACCTGAGAATATATTGGTGAAAAGTTATAGCAGATGTGAGGTAAAAGTCATTGATCTTGGGAGTAGCTGTTTCGAAACAGACCACCTTTGCTCATATGTGCAATCGAGATCCTATCGAGCACCAGAAGTCATTCTGGGGCTTCCATATGATAAGAAGATAGATATATGGTCACTTGGCTGCATCCTGGCTGAACTTTGCACTGGCAATGTAAGTTTTATTCGTTCATGTCATTTAGACAATTGTGTGTAAGTTGTCCCGCCTGCTCCTCTCTCCCAACACCCTCACCTCAACTGTTAGATACGGGGCAATAACTCAATGAAGAAAGAAATATAGGCACAATAATATGTCGTTCACGCATCCATTGTCAACAGGGGACTTTTAATAATTCTTTTCTTCATCTGTCATTAATAAGTGAACATTACTTGGTGTATGGTGGTGCGACAAATTGCTATTGCATAGTTTAATAAAATATTCCAAGCTACCATGGCAGAAGAATGTTGCTGACATACTTAATAAGCTAACAAGGATTAATGGTCATGGAGATTATAAACCTTGTTGTTATGGAGTTGTTTGGGAATAGATCATTCAGACGATATGAAGGTACCCAAAATTTTTGAGAAATATGTTTTTGGACTTTTATGGTATTTGTAGGTGGATAAGACTCTAGATCTTTGTATCTTACTTTCAAAACTTGAGTGTTCCTCCTTGAAAGCAGGTTGAACAGTTCTCCTCTTTGCTTTTCTTTTATATGTTAAAGACTGGTACATGCAATCTCCATTTTACTAAAAGTTCCTCCTGTAGACTCAACGAAATCAATGGTTCAGTAATTTCTTCGTCCTATAATTTGATAGCTATCTTGTTATTGCTTCCATTCTTTGCTCTTTTTCCTAATGCATTCAGGAGAATGATATCTGTAACTGTAGCTAAACATAAGGGCATTTTGAATTTTGAATTTTCCTCAAGCAAAAGGAAAAACCTAAAGAAACTCTCAGAAATTCTTCAAATCCTTTCTGCACTTGTTTCCCGAGTCCCATTGTATTAGAAAGCCTGCTAAACGTAATTGTCTACTTGTTGCAATCTACTAACTTGCACCTTTAGTGAGTCAAAAAAGGTCTGTCTCTACCAAGAATGTTCACTTGTACTTAGGAAAGACTTTGTTAAGAATTTGAAGGTTACCAAACGCTTCTTTGCTCAAAACCCCTTTTGACACAAACTTGTCCAACCATGATTTGTCTCGTTTCTAACTTTTGAAAAATGAATAAGAGCACTTCCTTTCCTTTTGATTTAGGGATGGTATCCTCAATTTCCAAAATCTTTCAGATCTTTTTGATTGAGGAACAGAAGAGTTTTCTCTATATTACTGCTAGATAAGCCATTTTGGTGAACATTCAAACATGTTAAGACTTTGCTTGAACATGATCCCTAAAGTACCTTTGTTTCTCGGGCTTAGGGTGCTGTTATATTTAAACTTTACATTAAATTGTGTGATGCAAATGTGCTTCATTTTGAGTATATTTCCTTGAGGACTGATTAATTTGGAGATTTGTTTCATACTTGAAAACTTTTTACATTATTGAAATTTATGTAAAAAAAACATTTTAGTGTTGGCTTATCTTCCTGTTACTTTCTAAATTGACTTTATTGGAACTACTTGATTTAGGTTCTATTTCAAAATGATTCACCAGCAACATTATTAGCTCGAGTTATTGGAATTATTGGACCCATTGATCAAGATATGCTTGCTAAAGGACGGGATACATACAAGTACTTTTCAAAAAATCACATGCTTTATCAACGAAATCAGGTAATCTTTATGCTTTCCTTCATATTTCCTGTTCTTATTAAGGTTGTCTGTGTTGCTAGAAAAATTTGCTAGCATTTGCATTGTTGTTGGAAATTCCCTTGCCTTTACATGTTTTCTCATCCTCTATTTTTTCTTGAGTTATTTTCCTATGGATGGCGACGGGCCCAATCTCGGCCTGAAGCCCGATCTTTCTAGGGACAAAATGACGTTTTTCCTGAACTGGTTCAGGCCCAACCTTCCAAACTTGAGCCTGGCTCGAAACCTGATAACTTTGGATAGGGTCGGGCCAAAATTGCCATCTCTAGTTTCTTATATTCCTAATGAAACTTAGATTGTGTCAAAATTGGAGACTTCAGATTGAAATTGAATTGTCTTTTTTTTCCTGTTACCTTAGAATTAAGCATGGTTTGTTTTGGGATGAACTGAGCTTAGGTCAAGATTTGAGCCCCATAATTATGTGGAAGTTAAGGCTACAAGCATCAGCCTTGTCTCCAAACCCATGCCTGTTTAAACTTGAAACTGATCTGTTAATCTTAAGTTCCTCCTTTTAAATAGGGTTGAACAACTGTGAATTGGTGCTGATTGAGTATGAACTCAGCTTTTCACCATTTGTGGTAGCGCACAAATTCGCATCTACTCCGTGGACTTAGTTTAGGTCAGTTTGGATTAGTTTTAATGGGTATGCCCTCTTTGAATAATGCTAAATATTTACCTTTTCATTAATAATGAAAATAAGAAAAAAAGATCACATTTATCTTGACATCTTAAGGTCAACTATATGTTATTTGCAAACAAAGTTTAGCATTAAGAAATTTTTGGATAATTTACATTTAAAAGTTAAAAAACATCATACTT
Organism: Erythroxylum bequaertii; assembly: GCA_024520955.1. Taxonomy (NCBI): domain Eukaryota; kingdom Viridiplantae; phylum Streptophyta; class Magnoliopsida; order Malpighiales; family Erythroxylaceae; genus Erythroxylum; species Erythroxylum bequaertii. The sequence continues at coordinate 17,157,212 of JANIJF010000009.1, forward strand.
GAATTAATTATCATTTAACCATAGATTAGTGACCACCAACCTCTATTTTGTCTCTCACACTTGGTTCTATTAAAAACTATGAGAATATAGTTCTTGTTTTTATTTAGCATATTAATCTATAGTGATGTTTTTTTTTGGTACTAACATCAACACCCAGTTGAAGTCTTGCTAAGGCGAGGGGTCTGGAGAGGTTTGATATTACGTAGCCTTATCCTTACGTAGTAGAGAGATTGTTTCCGGTAGACTTACATGCAATGTGTTATGAAGAACTTACAATAAACATGGATGTGCATAAAGAGAAATAAGGTGAAATAAATCACTAAATCAAATAAACATAAAAGGTATAAAAACAACTAAATAATAAAAAATACAACTCAATGAAAATAATACTAAAGAGAAACCCCGAACAAGAGTAATAAAGAGAAATCCTGAGCAAGAGTAATAAATATAACACAAAATAACGTACTTGTAGAACATGTCTAGGAATAGCAATAAATGTTCAGTGAAATACTTATCACGAAAGACCTATACATGAAAAACTCTGACCATGCTTGTCAAAACCTTAATTACATTACATAGGAGCCAATCTAAGCTATACACCCGAGAAGTAACATAGTACACAATAAATGCAAAGGACAAAGGTTTTTGGTGCGAATGTCCTCTTTCAATAGAGACCCTTAACTTGTAGCCTAGTACGACAAAGCTTTCTATTTCGGGCCAAGTCCTCAGTAAGATCTAACATATCAAAGCAATATCATCAAATGTGAAACTAAGTTTTTTTTTTTTTTTTTGTTAAAACTAATATATTGGCTTGTAAATCAAAACTTTGAATTTCGTTGTCAATACCATATTTCAAAGTTCATGTTCAACTCTTTTTACTGGTGGGTTAGTTTGATGGATAAATACTACATCGCCTCCAATACTTGCTTTTTTGAGGATCTGTTTGGTATTGCAGTTAAGTTCTTTTGTTAAGTCATCATGATTGCATGTTTGGAAAAAAATAATCATTTGGAATTCTAACAAATTTAAATTAATATATTTAAGGTAATAGTATTTAAAATTTTAAGTTTTATATTATGCATTTTCCTTTCATGTTAAAAGGTATAAAGAGTGAAGCTCAAGTTGGCCCACTACACTAAATTCTTGCAATTGCAAATGTGTTCTGCGAATTTTGCATGTCAAAATCATAAATTTTACCAAATGCTTGTGTGGTTGCCTTTGGCTCTTTAACATTTTTAATCCAAACCCAAACCAACTCAAATGAATTTCGGTCAGGTTACAAATTGCAATGGATTAGATTTGAAGATTGAATTGGGTTACCAGTTGTTATATAGACCTACATTTTCAATGCTTTACTTACAAACTGAACCTGGTAAGCACGGGGTTTTGTAACAATGTCAAATTAATTTTTGAAACAAAAATATACAATCAATTCAAGTAGGTACTAGGAATATATATTCATATAGAATATATCTATATCTATATATATATATATATAGAGAGATATAGATATAGATATAGATATAGATATTTGATTCAAGAATGAATTATGATGGATGTGAGCTTTTATGTTATTCGTGGGTATTTACTATAAACTTACTCCTTAAAACGTAGATCTTGCTCTCTTGAGTTTGACTCACAGCTCAAAAGATTTGACCTTGGTCCCTGGTTCCTCTTTTTTCCAACCTTTATAATCGATTACATAGCCCCATGCCACTGTAATTTCCCATTTATCAAAGACGTTTGAATGTGCATGCATGCATGTGTGTAAAATAAAGAGATTTTAAAAAATAACAGGCTTAAAGCTAAGAGATTTATACAGCTCCAACTGTGGATAATTGTGGTTTTATTTTTATTTTTTGACAATAGTTGGTTGACCAAAAGGTCTGTATGTTTGTGGAATTCACGTTGAACCTAGACATTCTCTATTTAAATTGAAGGCGATTGCAATATGGAGAAAAGGGTGTATGCTGTGCATATTTGTACCAAAGCAAGCACTATGGCAAGTGATTTTCTATTGGGCATGAATGTTGTTTAAAATGAATTAAATTCTAAATGGAAATGTTCAGTCTGCAGTTCATCATTCTTCTTTTCTAGGTTCTACCATGGAACAGTTTTTTATTTATGTAGTGCATGTTTCCTAAAATTGTTACCAATGGCCTTGCACTTGAATGTACTTTATAATTTTCCAAAAGCTAGTCAGATGTGTACAGTTAATAATTTATTCTGCAATACCCGTATTTCCTCAGGAGTCAAACAGATTAGAGTACTTGATTCCAAAAAAGACATCCTTGAGGCACCGACTACCCATGGGGGACCAAGGCTTCATCGACTTTGTAGCTCATTTGCTTGAAGTAAATCCAAAGAAGCGTCCATCTGCATCTGAGGCTTTGAAGCATCCATGGCTAGTGTATCCTTATGAACCCATATCGGCTTGAATCGAGTGGAGAGGAAAAGAAAATATGATGCTTAGGAGTTTCACGCTTGGCAGGTTTTGCTGGAGAAAGGAGACTGATCGACCATAAACATAGTTTGACCTTGTGCGTTCTGGCATCTATTGAAAGGTTTGTTTTCTGATTTAGGTCGTGCTGTATATCTCCTTGCCAAGCTGTAATTTTATGAATGTAATTATTCATATTTTGTATTGTAATCTGGTGCATGGGGACCTTGCATTTTGTACATTTTTCTTAGGTGCTTTTAGTATTAGCACGTTGAAAAGATGGTTTGGTCTCCGTTGGCAAGTGCGCATGGTAATTAATAGGCTTTTGGAGGTATGAATGGCATATTTCAAACTCAACTTTGAGCCTGTGCCTAGACTGGAAGATTGAAGACTCTGAAGATTGAAGATTTCTTTTAAATCCACTGAAGAAAAACAAAATCTCTTCTTAATAAATATTATTATCAAGTGTCACAAAGGTACATGTAAAATTTGTATAATCACTTGAGGTTCACCATGACTAGTGCCATTTAGCCTTGCACCTCTAACTGGACACTAGATTTTAATTCATTGGTAACTTAACAATCTTCCCAAAAGTGGCGTCCCATCAAGGAGATTGAAAGCAGAAAGTTAAATTGCCGCTTAAGATTAGTTATGAATTTGTAAAGATGTGGACACGAGTGACTTTTGAGAGAAATAAATCATTATGCTACTACAAGTTTTGTCATGTGACAAATCACAAAAAGAGTTGATTATTATCAAATTTGAGCAGCTGGGCGTCCTATGTACATTACAGCCTAAAAATTAGATTCGTGGGTGGTGTATATTGAAGCATATGAAACACGTCCCACTGAAGTGACAGTGAATATAAACTTTTGAATGGTTGATGGGTACTTTTGCTATCTCCAATCCAAGTTGCTTGTATTCTTATATACCATGGCCAATAAAACTTCCCTACTCAAAACCTGTCATTGCCTGCCTTACAAAATTTAACAAGGCTGACCAAGTTAAGTATAAGAATATGGCTCCAGGGTACGTCCTTGATCAAACAATCATCTTGCATCGCGGTACATGTGCCATTTCTTGTATCTCTCATTTCCAGGTAGAACTGGTCGAAGCCGAGGTGCAGTGGTGCATTTCAGACAGCAACATCCTCTTAAATCCTTCAAGCAGTCCTCACAGCATCTGACATATTTTAAGTGTATTAATATTATTCGATTTCTTTATGCAAAAAACAGATGAACATAAAATTCTAGTCCAGCAAACTCTAACTGCTATATGACATATACGTCTTATGGCTGATGCCACAGAGGTTAAAAGCCCCCGACTTTGGTCTCTCTATGCATAACTTCACACGATGATTGGCTCACACAAGTACATTTAGATCCTTTAAAGATAGTAACTATTACTGATTATGCTAGCATCCTTCACATATACCATCAGTAACATATAAATCCTTTCTGTCACATATATGTTAAATTGAAATAATTTTGATGGCAAGTTGTGCGCAGACACTACTCTGATGTAAATGATAATGGTAGAAAAGAGAGGAGGAACTCACAGAAAAAGCAGGTTGCAGTTAAGGTTTGCACAGTTCCTATGCCGCAAAACACAGACCTGTGAACCACATATATAGCAACAAGCAAATGAATTGCTCTTTGCCACAACTTCGGAATCGTTAGCTTGAATTTTAACTTCATGATTGTAGGCAGATGGCGGAAGAGAGAGACGATCATCAAATACAAACAAATTTCCAATCCACTTTACAGGGCCCTCACTCTTGAGATAATGAGAAACCCCTCCCATCAAGGTATATAAATTTTGAAAACCATGTTGCCTGCATATCAAAATAGTAAAACTTATAGAGGAAATGAAATGAGGAAATAGAGCAAAAATGATAATCGAACAGGGGAGGAAAGACAGAACAGAATCACTCTTCCCTACCACATAGTTCTAATTATCTTAATATTGTAAAGCAATAGTCCATAGTCTTGAGATGGCCTTTAAGTCATAAATTTGAAATTGATGCTCTATTAGAACTAGTGCTATAACTTTTCGTAGTGAATGTGACTCTCACAGGATTTTTCAGGAGGCAAGATCATCTGCCGGTTAGAATGTCAGGGCCCACATTGTGTTCTGGAGGATCCGTCAAACTAGAATCACTTGATGTCATTGCAATTCCACTGAATTCAGTACTGAACTTGCATATAACTTCAATTTAGTCTAGTTTAGTATGACCGTCCCAATTCAGCTATTCTGAGAAAGTTACTGAACTAGAACAGAATATGTCTGATAAATGCATCTTATCACGTGTATGTATCCATGCTATCACCGTTGTCCAAATGCAGTCAAAATTGCTGTATATGTTACCAAATTAACAAAACTCAGCTGCATATCTTTTTCAACTACAGCATGTTCCCTTTTTTCAGTTTGTCTTCCTCCCATTCAGCTCTCCTCGTCTCCTTGCTAGCTGCTCTCAATTAATTGCATTAAGACTTAGAATATTGAGAAGAAGGTTATATGAGCCAGTGGCTCAAGTGACTTTTTAGGAATTCAACTTAAAATAGGTTCATGAAGTTATTAAACTTCGTGAAACAAGCCATCGCTATTCTATTTGAACAGAACTATAATTTTTTTCAATAATGGCAATTCATTCAAATATTGAATGGGGAGTAGTTTCCCTCTGTCAATTGTTAACATGTAACATCGAACCAGAAATCATAACATAATGGCACCATCGCAATTGGCAGAGGGCAATCACTCGGTGTGGAATCTCTGAAGAATTTCTGGTGTTAAATTGTAATAGAAAAAGATGGGATTATGTGACAAATTTCAATGATGTCAAGAGCCAATTTGCCATTTATTGCATCATAGCAAATCATACGAAATATAAGAAAGTATAACTCTAAATATCTTATGCTATAACACATAATAAATTGCACCCTAGTCTCATGGAAAAAGTTTGAAAACCTTCATAACCATATTTGTATCAACATCACATTGTTGATAAAACTCGTTCTTGATATCTAAAATTTAAGCGGTAGAATAAATGATCCCTAGAGGTCATTATTGCCACTAGGGAAGTAGTTTTTAAATGGGTTAATTACCAAAAAAAACCAAACTTCCGTCAAATTTTCAACTATAGCCTGAACTTTAAAAAGTAGCAATAAAATGCCTAAACTTTCAATGTTTTCAATTCTAGGCAAATTTTTCAATTTTTTTCAATTCTAGCCCGACGTTATTTGTCGTTCTCTCGATGGCCTCAATTCTTTGCTTTCTGTTTGTTCTTCTGACACTCCAAACTACTCTCGCATTACAGCGCACTATAACAGTAAGCTCTTCGTTTTTAGTTTGTTCTCTGAGAGAATCAGAGCTGAGTAATTTGAAAATCGACGGTGAGGGCATTAAGAGAACAAATTGAAAATGAAGGGAAAAACTAAAATCAAAGCGTAAGGTCATCAAGATTGTATAATCTGATTTAGGTCATTTTTAAACAATGACGTCGTTTTAATTATATGATTAAACGATGCCATTTCATTAATCTTCATTTATTGTATTAATTTTGACTGACGTGTATTAATAGTTAAGGTTTCTGAAACAAGTGACAAACTACGTCAATAAACTTAACAGAAACACTAACATCAGGCTAGAATTGAAAAAATTAAAAGTTTAAGCATTTTATTGCTACCTTTTAAAGTTCGTGCTAGAATTGAAAAAAATTAAAAATTTGGACATTTTATTGCTACATTTTAAAGTTCTGACGATAATTAAAAAATTAATAAAAGTTTGGGTTTTTTTGGTAATTAACCCTTTTTAAATCACGGTAATTTGCATACAAGATTGTACCAAACAATGATGATATAAAAATCCTTGGGTGTAATCATGGAATGACTTATCATCACTGAATTGACTATGCATGAATAATACTCACAGCCATGTTCCTTGGATTATTAAAAGTCAGAAATATATTGGCCTTAAGTTTTCAGAATAAGGAAAAATATGAATAGAACAGGGCTTTAGTCGCCTATTTCCTACATCCGTTAATCACTTATATATATAAGTTTGAGATGCAAATAATTACATAAATATCCCTAGCTAAATGGGAAATAATAACTAAATAGGAATGTATATAATTAACTCTTGAAACCCAAACAATTGTCAACACTCCCCCTCAAGATGGAGTATGTATCTGTAATATCCATTTTGCATAAAAAGCAATGAAATAATCCATTACATAAGCCCTTAGTAAATACATTTGCTAACTAACTCTCCCCTTGAAGATGGAGTACGTATATCTGTCATGCTCATCTTGCATACAAAGGAATGAAATAATCTATTACACAAGCCCTTAGTAAATACATCAACTAATTGACTCTTTGAATTTGCACTGCCAATCCTTTAATTAGTCAATATAGGCCAGTGTGCAATCTACCATAGCCAATCATTTTTTCGATGTTACAACTCCTATACGACATATTAAGGAGAAATTTCAATTTTACAATTCAAATCTCTCATAAGAACACTAATGAATAGATGATTATGTAAGGCAACTGGTAAGCTGATGGAAGGAGTACAGTTCATAGAACTGTCTGCTATACAAACTTTATCACCACCTAAACAAGAATAATAGGTGAAGCATTTTTTCCAAGCACCAGTCATATGATCGATGCTCCACAATATAAAATCCATGATTTATCATGAATATTAGAGATTGTTGAATTGTACATATTGTGTATATAGCTTATTTTGTATTAGTTAGGTTAACAATAGGTTTTTGGTTTGTCCCATATAGTTACTGTATATATATTATACTATAAGCCTAGCAAAATAAGAACAATATTTTTTTTCTAGATTTTCTCAACAATATTTTCTTCTCAGGTTTTCTCTCATTCTCTAATTTTTACATGGTATTAGAGCTAGGTTGACAAAACCCTAAAATCCCTCTCACTGACAGACAGTTTTTTTTTTCCTTCTCTCTTCCTCTGGCGTGGTCTTAGGTCAGTCCCCTCTTCTCCGGTGGCTATTGGAAAATCTAACCACACCACCGTGTTGGGGATCCTTTTGTGTCCTAACCCCAGAGTGTCATCGTCAAAATCACCACCACAAGCCGCCAATTGCCGCCGGAGTCCACTGCACTGTCGCACCTTTCGGGGCCAAATCTTGCCAAACCAGTGATCGATTGAAGTCATCAACCACACCATTGGGTTCAAGAGGTCATGGCCGGCCTATCCCTGAAATTCAGCTGCCTTTCCGCCATTGGACGCACAGCCCGCCACCTAACCGCCGCCCACGCGTCGCCATGCTTATTCCAGTCAGTTTCTGCACCTGTTTTGCATTGTTTTCTGCAGTTTTCACTCCTTTGAATCCTTCTTAGAGTTGTCTTTGATCCAAACACGTCAGATGCTGATTCATCAAACAAGTTGGGTCCTTTTTCGAGCATGTTCTATCTGTCTCTAACAATTGCTACAGATAAGTTGATGGGAAGCTCTAATTATGTCTCTTGGTCAAAGAGCGTTGAATTGTAGTGTATAAGTCAAGACTTAAAAGATCATCTAACCACCAAGGCTGAAGATGTGAAAACAGACAAAGAAGCATGGCTGAGAGTTGATGCCTTGTTGTGTAGTCTCTTGTGGCAAACGGTTGATCCTTCTCTTCGCCCAATTTATACCAATTATACAAATTGCTATGACTTTTGGAATCAGGCAAAAACTCTTTATACTAACAACATCCGTTGCCTATATTCTGTTGTGTCTGAATTGATTAATTTGCGGAAACAAGGTATGAGACTTCCAGTGTTTCTTGGTCGGATGGCGTCTATCAAAGCTAAGTATAATTCTCTTTTACTTGCGGGTTAGACTACGTCAGAGGATCTAGCTCAAAGGGATAAGTTCTTTATGGATTGTTACCTTGCCACTCTGGGCCTAAACTTGCTCCGATTCGTGACCAGATCCTTGCTAGTCCTTCTGTGCCCACTATGGATGATGTTTTGACTCGCCTTCTTCGTGTTTCCTCGATTCCTACAATATCGAGTGGTTCTATTGGTAAGAATTCAGTCTTAGCTTCTCAAGCTCAGGATAGTGGTCGAGGGCAATAGAAGGATGATTGTGGGGGGAATCGGAGTAATCGTCCCAAATGTAATTATTGTCATAATTGGGGACATACGAAAGAGAAATGTTACAGGCTACATGGCCATCCTCCTCGGGCCAATGTCGCTCATTCTAAAGATTCTCAGTCTAATGCCCAATCATCACCATCCTTAACTCTTATTGGTGTTGATTATGAATAGTACCTCAAGCTCAAGCAATCCTCTTCCTCTGCTGCCTCTTCAGTCACTGTTGCCCACACTGGTAATTCGGTTGCGTGCCTTTCTTAGTCATCTTCCTTGGGAGCTTGGGTCCTTGATTCAGGTGCTTTAGACCATATTTCTGGTAACCCCCGTATGTTTTCACAATTTGCTACTGCCACTTCTTTACCTTCTGTTACTTTATCTAATGGATCCAAAATAGTTGCTAAAACTATAGGTCGTGCTCATCCTCTTCCCTCATTGCCTTTGGAGTCTGTCCTTTATATTCCTCAATGTCCATTTAATTTGGTTTCTATTAGCAAACTTACACGTGCCTTGCATTGTTCTATTATCTTTGACAGTGATTCTGTACTTATTCAAGACTGAGGTATGGGACAGATAATTGGCGCAGGACGTAAGTCACAAGGCCTTTATCACATCAGTCCTTCAATTGCTTACATTGATATCGAGTCTCCAACTCTCCTTCACAACCATTTGGGTCATCCAAGTTAGGTGAAGCTTCAAAAGCTTGTTCCTAGTCTATCTAATTTGTCATCTTTTAACCGTGAATCCTGTCAGCTTGGAAAACAGTCTCGAACTTTGTTTTCAAAGCAAGTCAACAATCGGGCTACATACCTATTTGGGTTAGTTCATTTTGATGTTTGGGGTCCTTGTTGTGTTAACTCAGTTTTAGGCTTTCAATATTTTGTAACCTCTATTGATGATTACTCTCATTGCACTTTGTTGTTTTTAATGAAAAGTCGTTCATAATTGTTTTCTATCTTTGAATCTTTTTGTGATGAAATTTAGACCCTATTTAATACATCCATCCTTATTTTACGTAGTGATAATGCTCGAGAATACTTCTCTGTTCCCTTTAATACTTTTATGTCTTCAAAAGGAATTCTCCATCAATCCTCATGTGCTTATACACCACAACAGAATGGTGTGATTGAGCGCAAAAATAGACATCTTGTTAAAACTGCCTGCAACCTTCTCTTTCGTCATCAGGTTCCCTTTCGTTTTTGGGCTGATGCTGTTCTCATTACATGTTACTTGATTAACCGGATGCCTTCTTCTGTTCACAAGGCTCCTTATTCTATCCTATTTCCTGATCAACCGTTATCTCTTCTTCCTCTTCAAGTTTTTGGTTGCACTTGTTTTGTACATAATGTTGTCCCTAGTTAGGATAAACTCTCTACATGTTCCACCAAGTGCGGTTTCCTTAGTTACTCCCATCTTCAAAAAGGTTACAAGTGTTATTCTCCAACTAATCAACGTTACTTCATTTTTGCTGATGTTACATTCTTTGAGACATCTCCATTCTTTTCTTCTTGCTCTTCTGAGAGTCATTCGATGTCTGAAATTCTTCTTGTTCCTCCTCTTGTGCCTATTAAGTCACATGAAACTATTCTACCTTTTGCACCACTACAAGTGTATCATTTTCGTCCTCCATCTCAACCGTCTGTAGACATCGACTCCTCTCCTACTCTGGATCTACATACTACTTCTAACACCACTACTCCTTCTGCACTAGATGACATCTTTGACTCACACCTTGCCCCAGCATATCAACCGTCCGAGGCCCCTACCCATTAATGATCAGTTTCCTATTGCTCTTCAAAAAGGTACACGGTTGACTTGTAACCCTCATCCCATTTACACTTTCCTTAGTTATCATCGCTTGTCTTCACCCTATTTTGCTTGTGTCTTCCTTCTATTTTTTCCCCTAAAACTATTGGTGAGGAACTTTCAAATTCTAGGTGGCGACAAGCTATGGTAGACGAGATGACTGCTTTACATGATAATGGTACTTGGGATTTGGTTCCTTTGCCTCCTGGTCATTCCACCATTGGGTGTCATTGGGTTTATACTGTTAAGGTTGGTCTAGATGGTATAGTTGATCGTTACAAGGCCCGTCTGGTGGAAAAAGGATATACTTTTCTGTTGTTGCCAAAATGTCTTCTGTTCAACTGTTTCTATCTATGGCTGCTATGCGGCACTGGCCCTTACATCAATTGGACATTAAGAATGCCTGTTTACATGGTGAGCTTGAGGAGGAAATCTATATGGAGCAACCACCTGGATTTGTTGCTCAAGGGGAGTCTGGTTTGGTTTGTAAACTCCGTCGCTCACTATATGGTCTGAAACAATCTCCGCAAGCTTGGTTTGGTCGCTTCAGTGCTATCTTGCAAGAGTTTGGTATGATTTGAACTGAGTACGATCATTCTGCTTTCTACAGACATTCATCATAGGGGAAATGCATTTATCTTGTTGTCTACGATGATTATATTGTTATCACTGGTAGGGACCAAGATGGTATTGATCAACTGAAGCAACACCTATTTAGTCATTTTCAGACTAAGGATTTGGGATTACTCAAGGACTTTCTTGGTATAGAAGTTGCACAGTCTAGCTCTAGTGTTGTTATTTCTCAAAGAAAGTATGTATTGGATATTCTGGAAGAAACTGGCATGCTAGATTGCAAACCTATAGACTCTCCTATGGATCCTAATTTAAAACTTTTACCAGAATAAGGGGAGCCTCTTGCAGATCCAGGGAGGTATCGGAGACTGGTTGGTAAGCTCAATTACCTTACTATTACCCGGCCCGGTATCTCCTTCACAGTTAGTGTCGTTAGTTAGTTCTTACAGTCTCCATGGCGTGACCCTGCGCCTGCACCCGTGGCTTGGAGCTGCTGCTGGCTTGGTTGGGCAACTCGGCAGCGCACAAAGGGACGTAACGCAGAACAATCAAGGAGGAACGAACATTAAATTGTCCAATCATCAATAGTAGAGAACTTGGACGGTGCAGTGAAATTGCGAGGAGAGTTGTGGCGGTGAACATATGTTTTTGGCTAGGGATTGGAATGGGGTTAAAGCTATTTTCAGAAAATACTTATAAAGGGCTAAATGTCCTGACGCCGGTTCAGAGGTAACATCGACACCAATAACGCGGGTTAATTAATTTTATTATTATTTTGATGTTTCTTTCTCTCATTAGGAATTGATTATGTTATTCTATTTTAATTGATTTAGGTATTGTGTATGGATAATCGGATTTTCGTTATTATTCGGTTATTTGTGTATGAACCCGTTGGGCATTGTGAATTGATAATTTTAATGCATTCATTGAATTGTTAATTTCAAACCCA
>JANIJF010000009.1:18227049-18237217 GCA_024520955.1 Erythroxylum bequaertii
TCTCTCACAAAAATTGCTAAACTCTTTTAAAATTGCTAACTTTTGTAACTTCTGCAATCTTCGACTCCGACTCATATGTATAGCCTTTGTCTTCAACTGCTTCTTGATTCTTGTTTCTTGTTTCTTTCAAGAAACAGTTATTTAGTTGAGTTCTGTAACTAACTCAGACTGATGCGTCTTTTGATTTTTCCGTCTGCTTTTCTTGTGTCTGATTTTTTGCATCTGCTTTCTTGCGTCTGCTTTCTTGCATCTGCTTTCTTTCGTCTGCTTTCTACTTAGCTTTGTTTCCATCTGTTTTCTTTGCATCTGCTTTCTTGCGTTTTTTTTCTGCGTCTGCTTTTCAATTTAGCTTTGCTTCCGTCTGCTTTCCAATTTAGCTTCCGTTTGCTTTTCACTTTAGCTTTGCTTCCGTCTTCTTTTCAATTTAGCTTCCGTCTGCTTTTCACTTTACCTTTGCGTCCGTCTTCTTTTCAATTTAGCTTCAGTCTGCTTTTCATTCGTCGGTTTTCATTTTAGCTTCACTATTTGTTTTTCATCAAAATCATTTCGTAAAGTCATTCTGACTTAACACAAAGTCCCTTAAAAGTTCTCTTATCCGATGTACATTGTCAATAAAGGGAGCAAGTTCACCTTCCTTATACCTCCTTCCTTGCATAAACCAAATAAAAACAAAAGTAAATTAATAAGAAAATTACTAAAACAACTCAATGAAATAGCACAACAAAAATTTTCTTTTTTTTCTTGTGTGTTTCTCTGTTCTCTTTTCTTTCTTTTTTCCCCTTTTTTACATTAAAAGAAACTACATTAACTTGGGAATTTAAATGATAAGACATAACAAAACATCCCAACATTAACCAACACATACATATGTACAACCCTACACTTACACTTTTGAACATCCACAAACTCACCAATCACACATGCTCCACTAGCTTTATGACTTCAGCAAGACATTTGGTTAAGTTTAAAAGCATAAAATGTGGTTTATACAAAAAGAAAGGTATATAGCTCAAAGGGGGATAACAAAGGAAAACCCATGTCAATAAGGTTGGCTATTTGGCTAATGTAGTTCAGGAAAACAAAGAATGCCTAATCATTTCCATATTAATGAATGTGATAAAAATGTGGTCCCGAATAGAAATTCAAATCAAAATCAGGATGTAGATATCATGAAGGTCACACATTATCAAAGGACAATGAGACTGAAATAAAGGTGTTAGTCTAATAAGGCTTAAAAGTTGGCCAGCTTTGTCTACCACTAGTCACTACTCTTCTAAAGATACATGCTAAAGTTGCTACAAAATTCTCTAGTCAATTCACACTCTGATCATGACTATATAATCCCAGAATCAACAAAAAACAGAAAATGTTTATTTTGTTGTTTTTTTCTTTCTCTCATTTTAATTGAAAACTTAAAATAAGTAAGAAACAAACCAATAAAGAAAACACATGTATAAAAAAAAGAAACATGAAAATGTGAAGAAAATAAATTTAGTTCCCTTAGGTTATCTCCCAAGAAGCGCCTTTATTTAAAGTCGCTAGCTTGACTGCTTCTTCTCCTCTCGTGAAAAATTTGTGATCTTCAAGTATTACAGTTAGCGCCACTTCTATACAAAGTTATTTTGGATAGAGTCGTAGTTGATCATCATTCCCATTTACTGTCCTCCCTATCCTTAGACTTTTGATCTCTACTGATTCTATGCTTTCTTGAAAGATCTTGAATGTCTCTTCACCTTTTTCTTCCTCATTTAATTCCTCTAACATGCTAGAAAAAAGTAAAGATTCGTTCTCAACAATAAAATGGAACTCAATATTTACCTCTGAGTTAAAAGATATAGCCCTTTCTACCTTAAGTTCCTCCTCAGATTCTTCGACACAAGCAATTCCATGAGTATTGCTCTTGAAATTCTCAAGCTTCTCATCACTTTGTGAAGTTTTCGCACAAATGTCCATTAGGTACACCTTGAGTTGATACGACTGCACATCTTTGCTTTGCAGCTCCATATGAGTGATATCTCCCCATCGAGGCAATGCATTTTGCTGGAGTTGCAAACTATCCTGTCGGATTTGCTATACACCTTGTTGAAACAACTGTTGAATATTTTGTTGGAACTATTGTATGTTTTGTTGAATTGATTGATTGTTAGCAGCCATAATGTTAAGCAATTCTTCTAAAGATGTACTTGAGTTGTGTTAGCTCTCCAAATCTTGACAGCTAGACTATGATTGCTTTTCATCCTGCTAGAATTGTTAGATATCTTGTTGGGTCTGTTGTATACTCTCTTGAAGCTACTACATACCCTGTTGAAATTGAAGATTGTTAGCATTAAAGGTCTTGATATAGTAGTCCAGAGATATACCTGAATTGTGATAAGAAAATTCTGGTTTATACGAGAATATTTTTGCATCCTGCAAACTATCATGGGAGTAACTTTATTGATTATCCCATCCGGAACTAAAGTTACGTTGATTAGTCTAACATTGGTTATAAGATTGAGAGTTAGAGTTAAAGAAAGATCACTTTCGTCCATGAATTATTTTTAATATTTATCACAAACACAAAACAGAAAAATGAAAGGATCACGAGATAACTGAAAAGAAACCAATTACAAACAAATATATACAAAACACCAATTAAAATCATAAACTAAAACTAAAACACCGCACTCCCTGGCAACGGTACCAAAATTGACCGCGCGTCGTAACGCAAGTCAAAATACAATAACTAGACTACTACTACAGCAATGGTGAGCCTAGGTCGATCTCGCAGAGAGTTTGTGTAAAGTTGTTAAAATGAAATTAATCGGTGTTTGGGAAAAAGGGGGGTTTTGAATTTTGAAATAAGAAAATAAAATAAAGCTAACCTAACGAAAACAAATTAAAGAAAACATGCAAAAAAATTATAAAAGTGGGGAATTCAATAGGGACCCGATTCTTTGGTTCAATCTTAGCCTACACCCTAATTAAGCATATTTCATTGATTTGCTATTCTCAAACCTCTCCTAGCAATTATTAATTGTGGGTTAATAATTAACCCGAGTTTTCCCTTAGGTTTTTTTAACTAAGATACAATCATTAATTAAACCTAATCACCGAATAACCTATGATACGATCTCTAGCTTTAATTAGGCAGTAGAATTACAAATTAGGAAAACCGATTAATCAAGGCAACAATCACATACAATGCATCATTTAACCTAGGTCATGTTACCCTTAATGATTACGAATTATTAGTCGCTACATGTGAATTTTAAAATATCAATTACGGATTATATCAAAATTCTAGCAATCGGTTTGTAATTAAACGATATGAACACATTAAAATCATCCCTTCACAATACCCAATGAGCTTATACACAAATAACCGAACAATAATGAAAATCCGATCATTCATACAGAAAACCCAAATCCACATGCCTAGGATAACACAAAAATTTCAATAAGAGAGAAAGAAACAACAAAAACATAAAAGAAATGCTTAACTTGAGTCGTCGGTGTCGATATCACCTCCGAACCGACATCAGGTTGTTACCTTTACATGGGTATCTCTTGGAAAAATGTTGCAACCCCCATCAAATGTCCCAGTCAAAACCCTCTAGGTTATTTCTTCACTGTCGCACCTCCCTACTTTTTATTTCTATCACAAGCTTTATGCTTTATTTTTGCTACTATTCATGTGATGTGACAATTAAGCCTTGTTGGACCATCTTACTATTCATGCCTCCTTAACCCTCCACTGCTTCTTTTAAAAAAATGTTTGCGTTTCACTCTTGCATCTGCGTTAAACACAGACATTGAATGCAAACGTTGTCTGTATTTTCTTTTTAATCCTCAGCCAAACGACTGCATTTTGGTGCCCTTTGTTGCGCATCTGTGTTTTGCTCCTTCACCCTACTATCGTTTCATGCTCACTTTGCTGTCATTTTCTACTCCACCAAATTGACGTATTTTCATGGCAAAAACATGCACGTGTATTGCTTTCTATGATTCATATTCTTTGTGTTCCATTTTCCGTGTCTTTTAACTTTCTTCTTCTTACCCACGAAGACAAGTGAAAATTAATCTTAAAAAGTTGGCCAAAATATAGAGCTTTCTTTGCTTCTTAATTCTACCTAAAATCACATATATTTTAAAGTGAGTATCTTAAGCAATTTGATGTCAATTATTGCTAAATGATATGAAATAATTTCATAATCAATTAAGCATTTATCAGTATGTATAAACAGATAAAACAATCGATGAAACAATCAAAATCACTTTAGCAAATAAAAACAATCAAAATTAATTCAAGTTCAAAACACTAAATACCTCCCCGGTAACAATGCCAAAAACTTATTATGCCCAAAAAGTTTTAAAAAGACCAAGGCTATCCTGCTCGTAAGTATACAAGATAGTTGTAGTTGATAACCCAACGTCATCTCCCACAGAGGTGAAATTGATCAACTTAAATTAAGTTTGAATTAAAAATTAAAAAAAACAATGCATTCCTAGACATTCTATCCCAATTTTTGGGTAAAAGCCTTTAAGGAAAAATTACGAAATTAAATTGAAAAGTAGACAGAATCAATTGGGAGCAATGACAAATAAATTAATCGTAGTGGAAAAACTCTTGAGAATTAATTTCACTAATTTAATCTCCTATGCATGATTAAGGGAAAATGATGGGATTGTTGTCTTACTAAAACTGATAGTTAGGTTGTAAATCGATTCAAATAATGAACTAGTCTAACTTTTGTATTCAATAAGTTATTTTCCGAATTAATTATGAAAACCTAACTACCAATTACCGCTTAAGTTACTTCATCTCGCGAATCTTCATTTAACAGTAAAATGATGCAAAGTTTGGCTATTCCATTACATCCATTCAATTCAGAAACCACAACGATAAATAAGACAACATATCTATAACTTAATCATACATATTCAACTAAATAGCTACATTAATTCTCAAGAAAAGAAATTAGCCCATCATATCATACATATGGTTTATCATACTAAAATACTTAAAGCCCATATTACTGTCATTAGAAGTTCGAAAATAACAACCCAATAACTACTTAAACAATATATGACAAGATAACAAGCAACAGTCTTTAAGCTTACAAGAGTATGAATTAGTTAATACCAACAGAACAGTAAACTTAAACAAACAAGCAATAGATGAGGAACGAGATAAGCAAACAAAAGGTCGGATAATGAGATATTAGAGGTCTTTTGCACTCTCAACTTTCATCTTTTACTCTTGCCTTCTGCTTTAGTTGCTTTCTCCAACTGAATGTTTGCTCAATATCGACTCCAGCTCTCGCTTTCAGCCTCTCTTCCCAAATCCCACTTCTCTGTTGTTGCTCTCTTCTTCTCCTTCTCGGAATATCTTTATTTCTAGTCTCTATTTATCTTCTTTTTCTTTATCTCTCTGTGCCTCCCATGTCTGTGTCTCTTTGTGAGTGAATGAATGAAACAGTGAATGAAAGATTATTTTTCTCTTCAATCGCCACCCTATTGCCTTTTATCCTTCCTCTCTTTTTTATAGCCCGACTCTAGGTTTAGGTTTATAAGGTTGTTATGCTATCAACCTACACGTGTCAGACTCAAAGTTAGTGTCCACATACTAGCCAAGCACGGGGTGACTAATTAAGTCACCCCCCTGAGTAGCCACACACGGGGGTGACTAGTTAAGTCACCCATATGACTAACATTTAAATTAAACGTTAGTCATGCATGGTGATGACATACCAAATCACCATCGTGACTAACATTTAACTTAAATGTTATTCATGCACGGTGGTGACTTGGTTAAGTTAATTAAATGTTAGTCACACCACCTTTAAGGTGGTGACACTTGTCACCACTTTTCTTTTCTTTTTTCTTTTTAATTTCTGTTTCTCTTTTTATGCAACTTTACGTGACTTTCCCTTCAACCTATACGCAAAATTCACAAAAATAATCCAATTAATATTCATGTAATATTCACACCATTTCTACCCAATTTATCTCACATTTGGATCAAAGCACTAAGATTTGTAACCAAAATCTAGATATGAAGGAAATTAAAAGGAATAAAAACTAGACAAAACATGAGTCTGAAGGAGTTGATGAGACAGAATAGTCGGATGTTCAAACTCATCAAGACATATTAGTCCGAACCGAAGCACCTATACTACCTTCCACAAAGAAATCACCTACTTTAGAGCTTAAACCTTTTCCTACACATCTTAGATATACCTTCCTAGGTGAAGGTCAAACTTTACCCATCATCATTTCCAAACAACTAGATGAGAGATAAGAGAGTAGGGTGGTAGCGATTGTTAGGAAGCAGATGAAAGTCATAGGATGGCGAATATCTTACATTCGAGTTATAAGCCCAAATGTTTGTATGCATCGAATAAACCTTAAAGAAGGATGTAGGCAATGCAAGAATGTCAACGTAGGTTGAACCCTAATATGAAAGTAGTAAAACTCTTAGATGTGGGAATAATCTATCCCTTATCTAATAGTAAATGGGTCAGTCCGGTACAGTATGTACCAAAGAAAGGTGGAATGACTATAATTGAGAGAGAAAATGGAGAATTAATTTCAACAAGACCAGTCATGGGATGGATATTATGTATAAACTATCGTAAACTCAATAAGGTGACTAAAAAGGACCATTTCCCTCTCCCATTCATAGATCAAATGATAGCAAGAGTAGTTGGTCACTCATTCTACTACTTCTTGGATGATTATTCGGGATATAATCAAATATTCATATACCACGAGGTTCAAGAAAAGACCTTGTTCAAATGTCCTTATGATACCTTTGTGTATAGACAAATGCCTTTCAGATTATGGAATGTTCAAGCCACATTTCAAAGATGTATGATGTTTATCTTCACGTATATGATCAAGGACATAATGGAAGTTTTCATGAAAGATTTTTCAGTTTTTAAGGACTCTTTCGAGATGTGTCTAACCAATTTGGACAAGGTACTCCAAAGATGTGAAGAATCACACTTAGTGCTGAATTAGGAGAAGTGCCACTTTATGGTGCAGGAGGGGATAATGCTCGGGCACAGGATTTTGCACCATAGATTTGAAGTGGACATAGCGAAAACAGAAGTTATGGAGAGACTCCCACCTCCAATCAACATCAGGGGTGTTTGAGGATTCCTAGGACATGCTAGGTTCTACCATCGCTTTATCAAAGATTTGTCGCAAATTTCAAGATCCTTGACAAATTTGTTAGTCAAGGATATGCCTTTCCTTTTTAATGAAAATTGTTTATCCACATTTAATCAATTAAAAGAGGCACTATTATTAGCCCCAATTTTAACTCCATCTAATTGGAGAATCCCATTTGAGGTCATGCGTGATGTAGGCGACCAAGCTATAGGTTACTTATTAGGTCAAAGGAAGGAAAAAAAGGTTGCATGTGATATATGATCGTGTCGTTCGAGCTTTAAAACCTATAACCCCTCAAATACAATAAGCGCATGGGTAGTGACTGTAGTATAAGAGGTGTCAATGCCATAAGGACAGGGATTAATCTAATCCTAAAAATCTAAGGTTGAAAAGATATGACTAAAAATAAACAATGCAATGGGAAGTAAATACGAGAATTGAATTCAACAAATTAAATGAAAAGTTAATCACGAAGGAATTAACAATTGAGCAACAAGCACGCATAATGGAAATCAACTAAAGAATTTACCAAGTTATGTGAAAGGGGATTTTACCTATCATTAATACTAACCTAGCTAATTATGTGTTAATGGGACGTCGGTTCTAGACAATCCTAGAGCTGATTACTCTCTCTCGAGTTATAACTATTAACCCTAATTGCATTATGAAATTTGTAATCTCTCAATTCACAAATTATCCCAAACCCTAATTATGTTTGAATCACTCTAATAAACTATCAGAATATCATATGGGATCTCTCTTTACACAATTACCAATATGATTTATCACGAATTCTATTAAATCACCCAACCCTCATTGATCTGATTAATCATTTTTCATTTTATTCACCCTCTCAGTTTGTTACCTAATTATGCAAGAATGCAATCAACTCACAACATTCATCTAATAAGCACAATCAACTAAAGTATCATTAAATCAAAATAAGATCCCGGAGAAGAGTTAGAAAATTATCAACATTCTATCATCTATCATCATACAATTCATCCTAACTTTATTCATGAATAAAATTGAAACAAAAAGGAAATAGAAAGTTAGAATAGATGATTTGGGAACACAGTAGCATTGGGAAACCTCCTAATCTAGGAAGCAGCTTGAGACCGCTTCTTCTTCCTCTTTCTCCTCTCTTTCTCTTCTTCTTTCTCTCTTAGGGTTTACAAAAGTGCTTGTCTCTTTTGTTTTTCTTTAAATAGTCTCTTATGTTTTAGGCAACCCTAGGGCTTTTTCGGAGGTCTAAAAAGTCCCTCGACACCTGAAGTTTGTTAATGTCTACGCGTCTACCCAATGCAGGCCACAATCATGGCCCTACAGGCCATGTTCGTGGCTAACATATGAGCCTTCTGTCATGATCGTTGCATGCAAGCCATGATCGTGGGCCATTCCTGGAGCTTCTATTGTTGGACCCCGTTTTTGGTGCCCAACATCTGGACTCAAAACCTTGTACTTATTACCTTGTAGGGTCATTAGTTAGCCTTCACAAGAGTGGTGTGATCACATCAGCCAAATATCAAAATCACAACTTAAATTCTTCATAGAAATTACAGCTCTAAGCCTCTAGTTTGATTTGAAGCAAAAATCATCTCAATCGGAGCTCTATAGCTCAAGATATGCTTAAAAAGCTAAAGAGTGTTCAAACCCTAATCATGCTCTCCCAACCGACCTCTCATTGTTCTAATGCAAACTTTCTCAAAACATCTCAAAAAGATAACATTTTTATGGAAATATAAATACATGTCTTAGGAATCCATTGCTTCAACAATCACTTCAATTGGAGGTCGGATGAGGGAGTTATGCCCAAAAGAATAGCACATGTTTATACCCTCACTCGATTTGTACCTATCTTGGCGCAATCTCCATAACTTTCAATCTAGATGTCTGATTGAGTTTGTTTTTAGACAATTAGAAATAAGGCTTTTATATCTACAAATTTCATGAAGACCACAAGATGAGATTCTATCTCAAAAAGGGTCAAAAATCACAATTTCCTTAAACTATCCAGTGGATGTTAGTTAAACAGACATACATCGGGTTTAAGAGTCCAAAAAGACCCGAGAAGGTCCGTTTAACAAACATCCATGTCCGTTAAACGGACATAGACTAGGAAAGGGGTGTTTTTACACATGAGAAGGTCCGTTTAACGGACCTTATGTCCATCTCCAATGCCTCTCTAATGCTTCCAACATCCATCCTAACACCATATACACTTATAATCTTCCCAATTCACTTATTCTAGTGCCAAAACACCTCATAACAACCCAAACAACAAATTCATCTCACAAAAGTCTCAAATCCCAACTAATTTGGTTCATTAAAAACCGCAATTCCTATTATTCACCATAGTTGTCACAATCACAAACCATATGCAGCATATGAACTTGTAACAATCATATCTTCCCCTACCGACATCCAAAAATCACAAACTTCATATCCTTGGAAAGCTAGAAACATCTTCAACAACTTTTAAGAAGACAATTTTTATCAATTCTACCCAGATAATTCTATAATTTCCCTTGAATTTGGAACACAATCCTCCCCTTATTGTTGGGACCCGATCTCGGGACCGGACCACAACCGGAAAATGACAAATCGGACGAAAGCGAAAGGAACGAAACCGAATGCGAAACGAACGAATCGGAAAGAAATCAAAAATCGAAACGAAGAGGACGAAAGTATCGAAATCAAAACGAAGCGAATCGGAAAATTGGATAACAAAATCGAAAGCAGAAATCGAAGGAAATGGAGTTCGAAGCGAACCGAATCAAATTCTGACATCTGAGGCGTATAACTTCGAAAACAAAAATCGCGTTGGAAACTCTAAGCCTAAATCCGAAATCAGGTATAATTTTTTTTCTTTTTTTTCTTTATTCATCTTATTCAAAACATAACAAAACCATACAATTTCCCTTTTTGGAAATACATCCTCAAGCAAAATCTCAAATCATAAATTTCATCTTAAACTTAATCTCATCTTTAACAAAACTTAATCTTATTC
>JANIJF010000009.1:18263411-18274070 GCA_024520955.1 Erythroxylum bequaertii
TGATTAAACTCTAATCAAGAAAATCTAACTACAAAGCAATAAATCCTAACTCAGGAGTTCATAACAATGTAGTTAAATGTGACAATGTAAAACTACTCCCCTTTGAAGCCCATCGAACTCAAGCCATCGCTAAATCTTTAAGAGGAAATGGTGATTTAGCCAAGCATCACTTTGGGAACCCTCACGACTGTAAGCACACCGAAAGCATCCATGGCAGTAGCAGCAGACGATGAAGTCAACGGTGAAAAGTGGACGGAGTTGATGGATGAAGGTCGAGAGTGAGAAGAATGAGTGTCGGTTGAGGAAGTGAGTGTCTCTGTGTGTATTGATGATCGTTTGAATAACCTAATTTTGTAAGTTTTTAAAGTGATGGATCGGTGGGTCGGGTCGAATAGTGAGAGAATTTTCCAAATATGGTTCGGGTTTTTGACAGTTCGCCGTGGCGATAGATAAGTCTCACCGCAGCATACTTTTCCCGAAAGGTTTTTGCTCTTGTTGGATTCTTCGCTGCGACGAAATAATTAATTTACGCCTCGACAAACTTTTCTCGAAAGTCAGCCCTAATTCTTCATGTTTCGCCGCGGCGACAAGTCTGTTTTATTGTGGTGAAAGTCTTGTAGCGCCTTTGCTCTTGTTTTAGCACATTGACTCCTTTCTTCTTGAGGTTCCTACAATCAATAATAGCAATTTGTAGTATCAATTGTTCTCAGAAAAATTAATAGTGCAATTAATGTCAATTTGTAACAATTTTTACTATCAAATTACATAAAATAAAGCACACACTCAAGGATTAATATAAGCACCAAATCAAGAATTAGGAGTCAAAAAGTATATTAAAAGCCATAAAAGTGTCGGCAATTTATAAAGTAAACTCAGGCTCAATAAGAACTCAATCCGACATCTCTATTGAAAGTTATAGCAATTGTGCCAAGTTAGGTACAATATGATTGAGGGCATAAACATGTTTGATCCTTTCAAGCATAACTTCCTCATCTGACCTCCAAATGAGGTGATTCTTGAAGCAATGGATTCCTAACACCTTTTCTTATCTCTCCATGAAAATTGGTATCTTTTGGAGTTGATTTGAAAAAGATTTATGGAAAGAAAATGAGGGATCAGTTGGAAGAGCATAACTGGGGTATGAACATACTTTGGCTTCTTAAGCATATCTTCATCTATAGAGCTCCGATTAAGATGATTCTTACTTCAAAACAAACTAGAGACTTAGAGCTACAATTTTTTTTGAGAAGTCAAACTGAAACTCTGGTTTGAAGATTTCCAAATTCTGTTCACAAATAGGAGAAATGAGTTCGAGTATGGTGACTGATTTGTGTGGCCAGTCCACTCTTATGGGATGATGGTTAATGAGGGTTAAATGAATTAACCCTACAGGGTAAGACGTACACGTTTCATATTTCCGAAGAGTGTTGGAAATCAAGAAATAAGGAGTAATAAAGAAGATCAAGTTTCATGATTTCGTAAGAGTTGGATTCTGGAATCAAGCAGGATCCAACACTTTTAGACCTCTAAGTTTAAGTAAGAAGCTCACTTTATTGGAGAGGTCAAACTTATGTCTTAGAAGTTCAACAAATATAGCGTCTAGTATCCAAATGGAACGTGTCATTCTAATCATTTGATACTCATTATCATCAATAACAAATAAATGGTTTTTCATGTCCTTATCCCCAAATTTTAATTTTTTTCAAATTGGGGATTAATAAGATATTCTATAAACTCTTTTGTTCTAAATTGGAAGCATTGAAATGACAAGTTATAAAAGGCATAATGAAGACAAAGCATTCAACAAATAGGGGCCACCTTCCTTTTTATTGTCATGATGTGTAGCAAAATTGGAGAAGATTATTTGAGATTAATAGAAGCTAACTAGAGAATATTGGTGTCCCCTCAGTTCAAGAATTAGGGACAGACAATCACTAGCCAATAAAATATGCCTTTCTTCATTCATAATTTGATATTCTGGTGTCCTAGGCATAGAGGAACCACAACAATCCATCCCGAACTTAGTAGTTGAACTCTAATGTAGTGAAGATATTGTAAGGGAGGTCCTGCAAAAAAATAGCTTGAAGTTAGGATGATAAAATGCTTAACCCCCCCTCAAAGTGCTTTTAAAGATTGATTAGGTTTATCTAAAAAAGGTTATGTCATTAATTTTGTAAATTGGTGAACCTAATTTTAAGCTTAGGGTTCTTGTAGTGAGTTAAGGTTCTTTTAGGGAGAAAACTAGGTGTTTTAATCTCTTAATTTATTATTTTAATCATTTTTTTAAATTATTTAGTTTTCTTTTAACTTTAATTATGTCATGATAAGATAAAATAATTAAAATATTTTCATAATTATACTATATTAAGAAATGTTATATCTCTTATATTATCATCATAAATTGTTGATATTTTGAACCAAATATAGATGTTATTAAATTGTGATACAAGCTATAAGGGGAGTGCTATCATTGTGGCATGAATAAGCATTTTTCCCATACATGCGTGAACAAGGAACCTACCCCATATTACTATAAAGATGCCTAATATACGACTGCCTATAGGGGAATTAGCATTTGTGATATAAGGGAGCTAGAGTAGATAGTAGATAGTCTTATAGGACCACTTTGGTTCTAACAATGACCTCAATTTTGACACCCACCACCATCACAGTTTAATGGGATGGAAGATTTGAATGTGATAGAAGAGAAGCTCAAGAAATTTGTATCTTAAATCAATGAAAACTTATAAAAATAATGCATCCATTTATGATTTATAGATCTAATTGGACCAGATAGTCGAGATGGTATATAAAAGAGGAAAAGGTGAACTTCTTAGTAACATCAAGGTGAGCCCAATGTGTTATTCATTCCATTTACGAGAAGAAAAACATATGATGTTGAAGTTTCTAAAAAGAAAGAAGTGTAAAGTTTTTCCAAGTATGAGGAAGAGGTAAGTGATGAAAAAAAGCAAATCAATGTTATTCTCATCTCTAACCAATGTTGGTCTAAATCTGTAGTTTGAACATAACATAGATAAAAACAAACTAATGCTAGTATCATCTAAATAATACATCAATCTAGAGTAATAGATACCTCAACTAATGTGACATGTATTCCATACTTAAGTAGGGTCGAAATGGATGGAAAGAAAGTTAAATTTGTGTTTTCATAGATGCCAAAGAATATTAAATAATTAAAGGATCCCCTTTCCAACAAGAAGAAGTTCAATGAGTTATTAGTGGTTAAGCTAAATGAAGAGGGTTCGTATATCTTGCACGGAGGAAAAGGGCCATAGGTTAACCTATTCCCAATGAAACATAAGGGAGCTTATGAGCTTTACATTTTAAAAAAGAGTGGAAGCAAGCCTTCAATTGTAGATCTAGGATAAAGGCTTGAGCAGGAAGTCCAACTAAAATACCTTTAAAAAAGCACTTCTTAGGAGGTAACTGAACATTCTAACTTTTCTTTTCTTCTATTTTAATTCCCCAATTCTAAATTTTTATTAATTTTTAGTTTAATTTCTTTTCTTGGACTATTTTGGAATTTGTCTCACTAACTATGCATATAATTAAGGAAGATTTCTTTACCTTACTTATCTCTCAAATTTGTTTTTATTATCTAATTTGTTTAAAATTAAGGAAAACGTCATATTTAAGTGTAAGGGTGAATCTAAGATCTTTCCTTAGGATTTATATATTAACTACCAAAATATGTTGCATGCATAGGTTTAGATTTTTATTTTTTTTATGTTGTGTTTAGGACCATTAGTTATTTTAGGTTTATATCAATAGTTTATTCATGATTGTTAGTTAAAATTGGTTATTAAAAGTTAGTGTTTAATATGATCAAATGGATTGCAATATGAAACTTGATTTTGTTAATGCTAGGAAACCAAACTTATTAAGTGATGATATTTTGATTTGAATTTTGTACCCCATGATGATACTTTTTAGAAAATGAATTTCATCTTTTTTGATATTATATATAAGATGCGTACAAACATTAAAATGATAAAATGCATTTAGGATTGAGTTTGAGTTAAATTGCCTAACCTTTATACATTAATCCACCAGTGAACGGATGTAGTGAGTCATAACACTACACAAAATAAACTAGACCTACTATTATAGCAATAGTGAGTTTAGGTCGATCTCACAGCGAGTATGTGTAAAGTTGTTAAAATGAAATTAATTGGTGTTTAGGTTATGTGGGGGGAGGGTTTAGTTTGGTTTAAAATAAGGAAATAAAACAAAACTAAACTAGTGAAAACAAATTAAAGAAACATTAAAAATGATGAAAGTGGTTAATTCGTTAGGAATTCAATTATTTGGTTTAATCTCGGCCTACACCCAGTTGAACATACTTCATTGATTTGTTATTCTTTTACCTCTCTTAGTAGCTGTTAATCGTGGGTTAACGATAAGCTCTATTAACCCTAGTTTTTCTTTAGGTTGTGTTTAATCAAGAGACTCTCGTTAATTAAACATAACTATTGAAAAACCTAGGATACGATCTTCAGATTCAATTGGGCAACCAAATTACAAATTAGAAAAACCGATTAATTAAGGCAACAACCACATAAGATTAAGTCATTTAACCTATGTTATGTTATTCCTAATGATTATGAACCATTAGTAGCAACAAATGAATCTCAAATATAACAATTCCCATTTATTTTGAAATTCTAGCTATGGGTTCATACGCAAAGAATCGAATGATAACAAGAATACGATCATTCATATATAAAACCCAAATCCTTACGCATAAGATAACACAATCAATTCCTAAAGAGAGAGAGAAACAACAAATACAAAGAAGAAATGCTTAACTGGGTTGTTGATGTCGATTTCCCCTTTGAACCGACGTCGGATGCTAGCTCTCTATAAGTCTCCAAATGGATGGAGCTTTGCACTTTCTCCTCATCTTCTCTTGAAGATTCACTCTTTTCTTAGCCGAAAACACCAAAACATTCATACTCTCAACCGTCACAACACCTTTTGCTTTATAATAAAAACTTAAGGTCAAATGGTGAGGTGTCCACTTTCTTATCACCGTGAGATGTGTGTCATAGGTGTGACACACCTATACATGGGTGTGAGAGGTGGGACACATCCATGACACACCTACGTGAGCTCTTCAAAGCTTCCATTCTTCATGTTCTTTTCATTTTCTTGTCTTTTCTTGCTTTTAATCTTCTTCTTCTTGCTCTATGAAGACAAGTGAGTGTGAATCTTTAGAAAAGGGTTCAAATATAGTGCTTTCGACTCACTTTAGCTCCTTTGCTTCCAAATTGTGCCTAAAACCATATATGAACTAAAATGAGTATCTTAAGCATTTTCATATCATTAATCACTAAGTGTTATTGAATAAATATGTAATCAATTAAGCATATATCATGAACCCTTTAAGCTTAATATGAAAATTTAGTTTTTTTCTTTGTAGTCATTTCCAAAGAACCTTGATCCTAAAAAGAAAAACAAGTTATTGTATCTTTATTGCACCTTAATTTATGATTAGTAAAGCTTTTGCTAATGATTTGAAAAGGTTACTGGTATGGTATGCAAAGAATTAAGTATTGGGCAGATGGTGGTATATATGAAGAAAGAAAAGTAAAAAAAAAAATAGAATTCATGCCTATTGAAAAAAATAGAAAGAAAAAGAAAAAGAACACAAAGAAGATACAAATAAAAAAATTTATGAAAAATGAATGGTATAGATCCTTATGCTTGAAAAGAATAAAGGAAAAGGGTTTTTTACAAAGATATGAAGAGTCAGTGGAGAAATTCATATATATATATCTGTTGATTTATTTACTCTTGCTATACTAATAATAAATATTTTTATTTCTCCTATTCCTTATTCTTTGTTATCCTATTTATCCCTTTGGCTTTATTACAATCCTATTTGAATTCCTTTTGATTTTTACTTGTACATGTTTATTGAAGTAGTAGAGATTAGATGATTTCCAAGCATATGGTAATTTTAATTTCATAAGAAGATGATGGAAGTACTTTACCTAAATTTCGAACACTTGTGTGAAAGTGATACCTTACAAGGAAAATTATTAGATTAATATATTTGAATTTTATGAATGAGGTATAATAGAATTTTCATTGTTTTATTTGTATTGCTTATTGGATCGGAAAGTAAAACATACATCGATTTGGAAGAAACAGTAGATTTCAAAACTTTTTAGAAATCAAAATATCAGCAGAAGCAATATATCCAAATTGAAATGCATAGCCACCCATGATACGTTATAAGGAAAAATATTTGCATACTAACAAGATAGAAATTTTTTACCGACTCCTTCGTTACAACTTTAACTCGTCGTTGTGCTATCCTATCCTTGACAATGTATCCTCTCCTAGGTGATGTATCCTTGACCAATCCGATCTACCACTTGTTCTTCTTGGACAACTTGGTTAACAAGATCCTTTGGTGGGAAAGGAGAAGAAACACATGAAGAGATTTTTCCTTAGAAGAATGAAGCCAAAAATGAGACACCTCTCAAGCAATTTTTGGCTCACACATGCAAGATAGGAGAGAGAGAGAGTCAAACAATGTAAGAACACCTTGTCACACCCTCTCAATTTCGGTTAACCTCAAAGGAAAGAAGAGATTTGCATCAAATGCATCACTTCCTTCTTTAATCAATCATAAAGAAGCCAATAAATGAGACTCTTCTCATTTTTATTTAAGATGGCTTTATAAAAAAACTATTAACCAAAATGAGACATATCAATTTCAGTTTTGTGATGAAAGAAGGAAGATGGTCCATCAAATGTTCTTCTTTCTTCTTTAATTCAATGAATGCTAAAAGTTTACATACTATCATACAATACACACATTGAACACACATTACTAATTGCACAATCAAATAAACATTCAATCGTACACATATGTATATGTGTTATGTATAATGCATGCTCAATTTGACTATTCAGGGTATGTTTTCTTTATTCACATCTCATGATCATTAATATATCATATCTTGTGAAACTTGATTATCCTCAGTTTATCAATCATTTATTAATCAAACATACATTTACCAATCCATTCCTAGAATTATACATCAACATAATTTCTCAATTCTCATTCATTCATATTTGATACACATTACTTAACTCCTTACAATCATATTAGCATTTCTAAGATCACTTTTACATCGTTAACAACTCATAACTTCCAAATTGAGATACGTTTATAGCAAGTCAATCCATTTATTCAATTCTAATGTCAATCAACATCCTAAACTTATCAATCACTTAACCACTTACTTTAGCAACCATCTAGGTTCATTTCAAACCTCAATTAAGTCCAAAACACCAAGGTAAGGTGGGAAGACAGTAGTGCACGATTGTGAGTGTGCATGAACGTGCAACCAATTGATGATCCCTCTCTATCACGATTGTGCTAGTGCATGATAGTGCAGCTATCTCTCTATCATGATCGTGCTTTTGCATGATTGTCCAGCTACATGATGATCCCTTATTCAAGGACATTCCATCTTTTCTCAATATATATTTTGGGGTCAATTTTTCATGGCCATTTTTACAAGGAAAATAAGGTAGTTAGGTAATATATTCTTATAAAAAATGTTTCTATATGTCTTAGGTTTCTAACAACATCAATTTCATGCAGTTTAGTTTAGTATTCTGTAAGTTATACCTAAAATACTACAAACTATTCTCACACTGCGACAAGACACTATACTCAAGTTCAAGAAAAAATTTGAAACTCTTAGAGATAGAATTCAAGTTTGATTCCTTCAAGAAAAACATATCCATATGTCTCTAGTTTAATATAAAATTAAAATCATCCCATTTGGATGTCTACAGATCAAGATATGGCTAAAATATAGATGCACGTCCAGTTGAAATGTTATAGCTAACATATTCCAACCATTCTCTTTCAGTTTTCCAAATTTTTAACTTCTATATGTTACATTTAAACCATCTTATGCATAGTTCATCAACTCTACATCATTTCCTCTTCATTCTCACCTCAATTTTTAACTCAATAACATCCATAAGCAAATCATAAACTATGGTTGATCATAAACACAAAAATAGAACATCAATGTATATATACATTCATCAAATTGCTGCACACATTCTACTCCATTATCACCTTCATTTTATCTCTAACTATCATCATAAAAGTTTTTTTTCAACAAATCATAAAGAACAATATACATACTTGATTAACTCAACTCTTCTTCAAAAATCACCATGAAACCCTAGCCTCCAAGCTTATACGATCATCAACTCTTCAAGAAGGAATAGGTTAGGCTATCATCAAGAACAAGAAGATAACAAGGATGTTGGATTGGCATAGAGAAGGATGATAGTAAAGCTCAACACTGAGGATTTGGTTATGAGAGTGAGGGTGAGTATCGTGAATGGAGAAGAAGAAAATGAAGAAGAGAGGATATAGTGAACATGAAAGACAATTAAAAGATGATCTTTCAATGCATATGTCATGGGATTAATGCTTGGTGAGTCTCATGATGCCTACCACATAAAGAATTATGCTACTTGTATTTTTACTTAAGCTAGCACATGAATCCTAATAATCAGTCCATTTGTCTCTCAATTGTGAATCCAATTATCTCCCAATTTTCTATGACACTTATCATTAAATCTTAATGTCTCTAATTAATAATTTCTACTACCATTTGACATTTATTTCTACTGCCATTTATCAATTGTCTTGTCACTTGACATTTTTCCTAGTCCAAAAATATCCAAAATTTCTCCAAATTTTCACAAAAAATTTAAAGTCAATAATATAATTCACCAAATCAATTTTCAAGACAAAATATTCATTATCCACATCATAATCATTTATATCCTGAAATAAGTCAAATGAGTGCATGAATAGTCATTGTAATGCGTACAGAAAAATCAAATTCAAGTATGTGTATGCTAATATTATGCATGAGCATGAAATGCATTTCCTAATTTCTCAATAATATCTCTCATATGCTGTTATCCAAGGTTTTTACCCTTAATATGGGAAAATGGTATACTACTTCATAGCAGAAGAAACCCTAATATAGCACAGAAGAAAGTGGAGCCAGGGGATTTTTACATTCCTTGCATTATCAATGGAGTTGAAATAGATAGGGCATTTGTAGATTTGAGAGCGAGTATTAATATGATGCACTATACCTTTAGTCAAAAATTGGGATTAGAAGAGTTAGAAACCACTACGATGCTAGTAAAGACTGCAGGCAGAACAATCCATCTGCCAAAAGGGGATTATTAAGGATTTGCAAGTACAAGTTGATATTTTTACCTTCCCCACAAGCTTTTTCGTATTGGATATTGTAGAAGATGTGGAAAAACCTATGGTCCTTGGATGTTCATTCTTGACTACCGCTCGCTCAATAATTGACATTGATTGGGTGAACTAACTCTGAGGGTCAGAAAGCATTAAATAACCTTCATTGTGTCAAAGAATGACAATAGTTCTCCCATACTCCCAGCTAACATCAAAGGAATTGAACCTCAAAGACCATCAGAAGATATTGAGGATCCTGGGAATGCATTTAGAAAGCAACGATTGCGGAGGAGAAAGTGGAGGAAGGTGAAGCAAAAGGAAGGTGGAACCCAAGGTAAGGTAGCTTATATGCAAATGGTAAGATCGATGACTGCACTACCATTGCATTATTTATTTGAACCACCTCAAGCACAAGTAAAGTGTCGAGCTACTGACATTAAAAGAAGCACTACATGGGAGGCAACCCATGGATTGTTAATTCCATGTTATTGCCATTGACTTTTAGATAGTTTGAATTCTGTAGTAAGGTTATTTCGTTTTCCAAATAAGGTCAGGAAGGCATAGGACTTCGACGTAAGTTAGATGATCAAGGAAGTAAGCAAAAAAGGATAGAAAGAGCTATAAAGAGTTAGGAAGTGATCTCGGGAATGTGTAGAAGGAACAAAGAAGGAAAAAAAATCAAAAATTGGTGAAAATATTGCAGGTCACGATTGTGGTATGTGGCGGGTAAAACTGTCAACGCAATTTTTAGCTAAAATTTTTACCATTTTACCCTTCCTTCACCTATATATTCATGTCAAACTTCATTTTATCACTCACTTTCATTTTAACTTTATCTCTCTAAGATTACAACCTCTAAACACTCTCACTTCTCTCTAACCAACTTCCAGATTTCCATTTTATTCTAACTTCCACCTACTTGCAATCCAGTATGCTATGAATTAAGCAGTCAGCAAAGTGTAACCAATCATAGTGACGAAATCAAGTCTCAGGCTGCGGGCAAAGGAACAGGGTAGCGGATTTTAGAGCACCCTTCCTATTCTACGCAGAGGAGGAAGGTATTCATTTTCAATCCCCTAATTGGTGATGCTGTCGCCTGCAACCAAATATAAAAGATTTTCACTTCCGTTAAAACAAATTAATGTAGTAGCGGTAAGCGGATATCGTTCCCACGAGGAATTTTGCGATTATGAAAATTACGGATTCAAACGGCACAAATAATGAAAAGGGGGTTTTTGTTACTTACTGAAATAATAATGAAAATCAAAAAGGAAAATTGCAAATTGAAATAATAATTAAGTCTGAAAAATCAATAGGAAAATACCTTGGTTTCGGTCACCGATGTTACCATGCTATTATGGATCCTCGAC
>JANIJF010000009.1:18728109-18746109 GCA_024520955.1 Erythroxylum bequaertii
TGACCATCATCATCTTGAGGGGGTGAGGTATAGGTTGAATTTTTCATGAACAAAAGAAGAGAAAGCAAGGTGGAAGAGACTGTAAAGATGGTCAAAAGCAAGAAGAAGCAAGGAAGAGGAGAAGCTACTAGTAAGATGACATAAATCAGAGACACGACTGCACCAACCACATTAATAGCTTCTACCTCGTCTATTATAACAAGGACTGCTGTGACAAATGCAAGATTTACAGTGGAGATTTTTTATCGTTTGGTTGATTTCAACATGTGGCAAAGTGAGGTTCAAAATTCTCTTTTTTAACAAGGTCTTAACATTTCCATCGAAATAGAAACCAAATTATGTTAAAGAGAAAGATTGGAATACTATAAATCGTTTTGGATATGGTACAATTTGATCGTGTCTTTCCAGATGGCAAAGGTATGCTTTCTCGAAAGAAACTTCTGCATCTAAATTGTGGAATGAATTGGAGGAAAAATTGCTGAAGAAAAGTAGTCAGAATAAGTTCCATATGAAGAAGAGACTGTTTTGTTTCTCTTATGTTTTAGGTACCACTATAAATGATCACATCACCAATTTTAATTAGTTAGTTACTGATTTAATGAATTAGGATGTGACATTTGAAGATGAAGATCTGGCTTTAACATTGTTGGGATCCCTTCCTGAGGAGTTTGAGTTTCTTGAAACTACTCTACTTCATAGGAAGGTTGTTTTGTCTCTTAGTGAAGTTACAGTTGCTTTATATAGTCATGAATTGAGAAAGAAGACAAAGGAAGAACATACAAGTAGAGCAGCAGAAGCTTTGATGGTCAAAGGTCGTTCGCAAAGCCAGACGAAATAAAAGAAAGGGAGATCGAAGTCGAGATCTAAATTGAGCAAAGATGAATATGTTTTTTGTCAGGAAAAAGGGAATTGGAAGAAGAATTATCCTAAGCTCAAAATAAAGGCAACCTTGATAAAGGAAAGGTTATTGCAGATTTAAATATAGCTGAGTGTAATGATGAAGACTCAGATTTTTCTCTTGTTGTTATGCAACTAGCTCTTCTAATACATGGCTGCATGATTCAAGATGTAGTCATCATATGTGTCCCAATTCGAATTGGTTCTATGATTTTAAAGAACTAGAAGATGGAGTTGCTTACACGATAAATGACTTCCTTCTTACCACACATGGGATTGGTTCCATTCATTTGAAGAATCAAGATGGGTCAATCAGAATATTAACAGATGTTCATTATGTGCCGAGTTTATCGAAGAATCTCATTTCTATAGGGGCCCTAGAAGAAAAGGGCCTTGAGGTGGTGGCAAAATATGGAGTGATGAAGATCATCTCTGGTGCAATTATGGTATTAAAGGGAGTATAGAAGAATAATAGATTCTACCATTGTTTGGGTACTACTGTTATTGGAACAGCAACAACAACAACTTCTAGTAACAAGAAGTAGTTAGAAGCAACCAGGTTATGGCCTATGTGCTTGGGGCATGCAGGTGAAAAATCCTTGAATTTCTTAGTAAATAAAGGTTTTTGAAAGGGTTGAGGACTTATAAATTGGATTTTTGTGAGCACTGTGTCAAAGGGAAGAAGATAAGGGTCAAATTTGGAAGGCAATCCATAATACCAAGGGTTTTTATATTATGTTCACTCTAATGTGTAGGGACCTTCCAAGACAACTTCTTTGGGAGGAAAATATTATTATGTGACCTTTGTTGATGATTTTTCTCGAAGAATATGGATGTATACTATGAAGACTAAAGATGAAGAGCTAGGAGTTTTCCTCAAATGGAAGAAGATTGTGGAAACTCAAATAGGCAGAAGAATCAAGCATCTGCATACAGATAATGGTGAGGAGTGCAGGAGTGATCCATTTTTAAAATTTTGTGAAGGTGAAGGCATTGTCAAACACTTCATAGTGAGGGATACACCACAACAAAATGAGGTGGCAGAATATACAACAAATGACTTCCCTTTTACCACAAATAAGATTAGTTCCATTTGTTTGAAGAATCAAGATGGGTCAATCAGAATCTTGACAGATGTTCGTTATGTTTTAAATCTATCGAAGAATCTCATTTCTATAAGGGCCCTAGAAGAAAAGGGCCTTGAGGTAGTGGCAAAATATGGATTGATGAAGATCATCTCTGGTGCACTTATGGCATTAAAAGGAGTACAGAAGAATAATATATTGTACCATTATTTAGGTACTATTGTTATTGGAACAATAACAACAACAACTTCTAGTAATGAGAAGGAGTTAGAAGCAACTAGGTTAGCAACCAGGTTATGGCATATGTGCTTAGGGCATGTAGGTGAAAAATCCTTGAATCTCTTAGTAAATAAAGGTTGTTGAAAGGGTTGAAGGCTTACAAATTGGATTTTTGTGAGCACTGTGTTAAAGGGAAGAAGATAAGGGTCAAATTTGGAAAGGCAATCCATAATACCAAGGGTATTTTACATTATGTTCACTTTGATGTGTGGGGACCTTCCTAGAAAACTTCTTTGGGAGGAAAATATTATTATGTGACCTTTGTTGATGATTTTTCTTGAAGAATATGGATGTATACTATGAAGACTAAAGTTGAAGTGCTGGGAGTTTTCCTCAAATGGAAAAAGATTGTGGAAACTCAAATAGGCAGAAGGATCAAGCGTCTCTATATAGATAATGGGGGGAGTATAGGAGTGATCCATTTTTAAAATTTTGTGAAGGTGAAGGCATTGTCAAACACTTCACGGTGAGGGATACACCACAACAAAATAAGGTGGAAGAATATATGAACTAAACACTGTTAGAGAAAGTTTGGTGTATGTTGTCAAATACTAGGTTGGGCTGAGGTTATTACATATGTGTTCCATAGCATCCTCCCTCCATCAACTGCTATTGGTAGTAAAATAGATTTGGAAAAATAGTTTGGAGAACCTGGTACAGATTATAATTCCTTATATGTTTTTGGTTCCACAACATACTATCATGCTGAGGGGTCAAAGTTATATCCACATATAAAGAAAGCAACTTTGATGGGGATCACCTCTAGTATGAAAGGATATTGTCTATGGTGCCCAGAGTCAAAGAAAATAATTTTCAGCAAGGATGTTACCTTTGACAAATCTACCATGTTAAGAAAGGTGACAACTGAAAATGTTAAACAAATAAATGGTACTCTAAAACAGATGGAATTGGAAGGAAGAATTGTTACCCAACAAATGATCAAGCAAATGCAGAAATTCCTGTGGTAGAAGAGGAGCTAAATAAAGAAGAGGTTCCAACCCAAGAACCTTCTCAGCAACAATTACCAATTGCATTGAGAAAGCTAAAAAGGAACGTTTAAGTACCTGCTCGTTATGTTAATATGGTGACTTATACATCTCCAATTGAAATTGATGACATTCTTATCACTTATAAGGAAATAGTCTAAAGTTTAGAAGAAGATAAGTGGAGGATAGCCATGAATGAAGAAATTCATTCCCTTCATAAGAATCAAACGTGGAAGCTAGCTAGTCTCCCAAAGGGAAAGAAAACAATTGAATGTAAATGGGTATATGCAAAGAAAGATGGATTTCCTAACAAGGATAATGTTCACTACAAAGCAAGGTTGGTGGCCAAAGGCTATGCTCAGACGAAGGGTATTAATTATAATGAAGTTTTTTCTTTAGTTGTAAAATATTGCTCCATTCAAATTTTAATGGTTTTAGTAGTACAGTTTGATATTGAACTAGTTCAATTGGATGTAAAAAGTGTATTTTTACATGGAGACTTAGAGAAGGAAATCTTTATGACTTAGCCCGAAGGTTTTAAAGTTGCTAGAAAAGAGAATATGGTGTGTAAGCTTGAAAAATCGTTGTACAGATTGAAGCAATCTTCGAGGTTGTGGTACAAGCGATTTGACAAGTTTATGATTAGGAAAAAGTACACAAGAAGCAAATATAATTACTGTGTATATTTTCGAAAGTTACAAGATGGATCCTACATCTATCTTCTCTTGTATGATGATGATATACTAATAGCTTCAAATAATCAAAGAGAAATTGAGAGATTGAAGATTTAGTTTAATCATAAGTTTGAAATCAAGGATCTAGGTGAAGCCAAGCAAATTCTCGACATGGAGATAAGTAGAAACAAAAAGTTGGGGAGACTATGTTTGTCTCAAAAGCAATATTTGAAAAGGGTACAACAACGTTTTGGCATGAATGAAAATTCAAAACCAATTAGTACTCCGCTCGCTCCTTATATAAAGCTCAGTACATCCTTATCTCCAAAGAAAGGTGCAAAAAGATAGTACATAACTAAAGTACCATATGCAAATGCAGTTGGTAGCTAGATGTATGCGATAGTGTGCGGAAACCAAACACTAGTCTGGAATAATCTATCCACAAAACTTCTAAAGGTAAACCCAATTTGGTCCCAAGCAATTCTCAATTTCCCAAAAGTGAGGCCAAAATCAAAACCTTTAAAGATCAAAATTTCTTAATGATGTTTAACTATGAAAAAAAAAAGACTACATAATGGTTTGTCAAAAAAATGAAAAGTAATGGTAAGAAAGTTTTGCAAAATTATGCTCTCCCCCTCTCCCCCACCCACCCAGCCACACAAACTCAGATAGGAAACTGTCCTTAATGTTAAGGTGCGCAGGTATAATTTGAAGTAGGTAATTAAAAATATGCACAGTTAAGGACAAAAAGAATGCCAACAGTCTGTCGCTATGCAGGGTGATGCATGGTCATGCATAATGCCTAGAATTTAGAAATACTGCATATCAAATTCAAACACAAACAACCCCAAAATTCAATAGTATGCTAAGTCATGAGTAAAGAGGCACAAAGAACTTCCCTGTAATAAGCTTGGATCATTTTCTTCAGAAGCGTAATTCCTTCCATCAAAATTCTCTTGTAAGGTCCAGTTTCCTACAATTAAAACAAAGAAGAACATTAATTTTGGGTAAATAAAAAATAAATAAAAACAACTAAGGTGTGAAACTTAGGTTGCCTCCCAAGAAGTGCCTTTGTTTAGGGTCGCTGGCTCGAATCGTTGTTGCCACCTCATATGACAAAATTTTGATCTTTAGGTGTCACATGTGGCTCCTCTGCGTGAGTTAGTTTCGGAGAGGGCCTTAGTTGATCATCATATTGATTCAGTATCTTCCCTGTTGGCTCCCAATTTTTTTTTCCGATGAATAAGAATGATTTATGTCAAATAAGAGCCCTTTATGAAAGTTTGTTGACTTCATTATTATGATGATGTAAGAAAGATTATATGATATAGGTTGATTGAA
The DNA here is from genome assembly GCA_024520955.1 of Erythroxylum bequaertii. NCBI lineage: Eukaryota > Viridiplantae > Streptophyta > Magnoliopsida > Malpighiales > Erythroxylaceae > Erythroxylum > Erythroxylum bequaertii. The sequence continues at coordinate 18,733,372 of JANIJF010000009.1, forward strand.
TGGAAGTATGAAGATTATAAGTATGATCAAGGGAAATTTTGGCAAGGCACTTAAGGATGAGGATTATAAGGCATAAAACGGAAGGATTTAAATTGAGTTAGAGTTAACATGGTGTTTAAGAAGATTAAAGGAGTTATAAGGTAAATGAAAGAAGAGAGAAAATGAGAAAACGAAAAGAAGAGGAGGGATGTTTTTGGAAGGACAAAACCAAAATGTGGACTTATATTTAAGAGAAGGAGAAAACATCAATTGGGGGATTCGAGAAGAAGCAAAATGAGTGGATGAAAAAAGAGATAAGAGAGAGAAACATGAAAAAAGAATGAAAGAGAGAAAGAAGAGAAAACAAGTTAGGGTTTTAATTTCCTTAACCTTCAAGAGAGATTTTAAGGTTTTTCAAGAAGAGAAAAAGGTAGAGGAAGAGAGGAGCTTAGTTTTGAGCCAAAGTTCTCTTCATTTGGTGAAGAAGCAAGGGGATCAAAGAGCCTTACTTCAGTTAGATCAGCTCATGGGGTATTTATTAAAGATACAGCAGGAAAGAACCTTTGATACCTCAGGTTGTTTGCAAAGAGAAGAGGTATTTTGAGCAGGTCAAGTCTCTAAGCAAGGACATCAAGGTGGGTACATGTTTATAGAATCAATAAGCCACTACTCTTTTTCTTTAAATCAAAGAAGATCACTGATTTCAATTGCATCATAAGTGTTGCATCTATTGTTTTTAAATGATTTGTGAAATCTGCTATATGTTTGTTTCATAAATTGTGTGATGATTGATGAAAAGTCCTTGTAAATGATTATTTTGAAAAGATGCATGTTTATGAAATCAAGTTTTCGAAAATGATTTTCAAGTTATAGTAAGTATATGAAAAGCAAGTTTTTAAGAAAAGTGTCATTTTGGGCAACAAGTTTACAGGAGTTTGAAATATATTTGTTATGTGGGTTTGTGTTAGTCCCTCAAGAATCATCACATGCACATTGACCCAAGTTATAGGCTTCTCCCGCCTGCCCCCTAGTGGCACGGAGCTCCTTTAGGGACTCCCTCAAGTTTACGGCTACACAGGATCATTATATGGAAATGTGTAGTGCATCATGTTTATAGACTTACCCAAACCATTTTGATGTGCTCATGATATGTTTGAACAAGTCTAATGGATTCATGTTTTGCAGTTTTGAATTTGACTACACGACAAGAATTTTGAGAAACAAGTGTTTTACGATTCACTAAAATATTTTCTATGAAAAGTAAAATGGTTTCAAAAGTTTTGCTTACTTTTCTGTTATAAACTGTAACCCACGAGCCTTCAAGCTCACCGCCTCTTTACCCCATCTTCAGGTGATAGTTGAGAGATCAAGTGATCGAGAGCCTAAGGGAAATTCTACAAATTTGCTAAATTTGTAGTTGAGTTGGTTGGGAATGCACAATGTTATAGTTGCATACCCAGTTTATTCGTTTAAGAGTTTTTGTAATTTGAGACTTTGAGATAAGGTTGTAACATGGATTAGAATGCCATTAGAGATTTGTAAAACCTTATTCTTTTGCTGTTAAGAAATGTGAATTGTGCATGAACGATATTGAGATGATTGTGAGCTCGAACAGATGGTTTTCGAGCATAAGTTGTGGATACATATATATATACATATACACATACACACGTACGCCTAAGTGAGATTCATGGGAAGAAAAAACAGGAATTATGAAAGATCAAATATAGTTAGATGTGATGAGATAAAGGAGTCAAGATTTGAGAGTTTAATGAAGTAAATTTTGAGAACTGAACGACTTACAGTAGGAAATTGTTGGCCATCGAAATGGAAAGTTATGGTCCTTATAAGGACAGATGTTTAGGAGTATAAGTGATATCATTTGCAAGGACGTATCATCTATAATGATGTCACTTCGTCTGTAATGACATCATTTCGTCTTAAGAATGCATCGTTTGTAAGGATGCATTCATCTATTAAGTTGTTTCGTCTGTAAACACTTTTGTTTCGTCTGGGATGACATTATATCGTCTGTGATGATGTCATTCATCTTAATAAGCCTTTTACGTCGTCTGCCTTCCTCTTCGTCGCTTCATCTGTGATGACGTCATTCATCTCAAGACTTTTCGCTTTGTCTTAAGACTTTTGCTTCGTGACGTCATTCGACTTAAGACTTTTGCTTCATCTGTCTTTCGCTTCGTCTTAAGTGTTGCATTGTCTAAAGGTGACTTTTCACCATCTTAAGTTGACCCCGCATTCGTTTGCTTCATATTATCGTCTGTTCTTTGATTCGTCTACTTTTGGCCATTCGTCCACTTTTGCTATTCGTCAGCTTTTACCATTCGTCTATTTCGCATTCGTCTTCTTCTTGCATTCGTCTTCTTCTTGCATTCGTCTACCTCATGATTTCATCTGTTCCGCATTTGTCTGCTTCATGCTACTGTTTGTTTTTTGATTCGTCTTCCTTTGACCATTAGTCTGCTTTTGCCATTCGTCTGTTCCACCTTCATCTGCTTCTGGCATTCGTCTACGTCATGCTTTCATTTGTTCTGCATTTGTCTGCTTCTTGCATTCGTTTGCCTCATGCTTTCGTCTGTTTCGCATTCGTTTGCTTCTTGCATTCATCTGCCTCATGCTTTCGTCTGTTCTGCATTTATTTGCTTCATGCTTTCTTCTGTTCCGCATTCGTCTACCTCATGCTATCATCTGCTAGGTTTTGTCTGCTTTGTTTCGTTTGCCTTTTGCTTCGGTTGTTTTCTTTTTCGTTTGCTTTTGCTTTGTCAGCTTCTGCTTCGTTTGCTTTTTGCTTATGTGGCCGAAACTTCTTCTACTATACACTATTCATCTGATGCTATCGTCTAGTCCATGTTTGACCCTTCAGACGATAGAATTTGTTTTTAAGGTCTGCATGGAAGTTGTAGACATTGAAGTTCTCTTTCGAACTCTCCAAGAATAACCTTGATCTGAAAACCCTAAAGCAAGTTATGTCTTTTGTCCCATGATAGGTGCATTCTGATTGAAGTCAAAACCCTGTTTGATTCTTTTAACCATAATTTCGTTATCTGACCTCCAAATGAGATAAATCTTGTGTCTAGGTAAACTAAAGACACAGAGCTATCGAATGATCCGAAGGGATAGAATTTGAACCCAGCCTTTGAGATGCTCAATATCATGATGGAGGTTGAGCTTAGAATGTTTGCTTTAGTACAAGATAGATTTGAAAGACAGGGCCCGACATTGAGGCATTAGAAGATGATGATGAATCGGAGATGACAAATGAGGGTTAAATGGGAATGATCCTGTATGGGAATAAGTTTATGTATACGTCTTATGATAAGAAGTGTTGCATGCAGGAATCAGTGCCCAACATTTATGGCATCAAAGCAAGAAGAGAAACGGATGATGATTAAGGAAACTTCATTGGAACAAGTTTAGTAATCAGGATTACGATCAAGAGTTGGGTTCGGGAAAGGGTCCCAACAGTTGATGAGGGCTAAAAGAGGGTTCGTTGAAATGACCTTATAAAGTAGTAAGCAAATTCAAGGATTTTCACGATCCGAAGTTAGGCTTCGGAAATAAGCGAGACCCAACATTCCCTATCATCAAACTCTCAATTCCAACTGAGTCCATACATTCCGGAGATATTTCGAACGTCTCTTCACCTTTTTCTTCATCATTTAACTCCTCCAATATGGTATGTAAAGGTAAAGAGTTAGTTTTAAGAATAATCATGGACTTAGTACTTATCTCTGAGCTAAAAGAAGAGTCCTTTTTAGCTTCGAGCTCCTTCTTAACTTCTTCGGCACAAACAATTTGTTGAAGGTTGACCTCAAAATTCTCAAGCTCCTCATCACTTTGCAAATTTTCCGCACAGACGAACATTGGGTACACCTCGGGTTAACACGGTTGTTCCTTTTCGCTTTGCGATTCTAGGCGATCAAGACTTATTGCCATCTGACCCAATAGGTGTTCCATCCTCTGTTGGCTTGCTTTTGTCTCTTGTCGGAATTCTTGCAATTCCTACTTCATATTTTGTAAAAATTGCAAATTGTTAGGAACAATATTATTAACAAGTTCTTCAAGAGATGCAGTTGAATCGTGTTGGCTCTCCGAATCTTGGGCATTAAACCATGTGTTTTTTAGAAATTGCCCTCCATCCTTCTGGAATTGTAAAGTATTCTCTTGCAATTGCAACATCAACTCTTCCAGAGATATACCGGAGTTGTAATAGGAAGCTTCTGGTTTGTACAATAATTATTGTGTGTCCTGCAGCCTATCATGGAAGTAATTCTGATGATTATTCCATCCATAACAAAAGTTAGGTTGATCAGTCCAAACATTGTCATAGGATTGAGAATATGAATTATAAAAGAAATTACTTCCGTCCATATCAATTTTTTTTCAAACGCAAAATTAAAAATGAAAAGATCACCAAATAACAAAAAAGAAATCACTTACGAACAAATATATACAAAACACTAACTAAATCACAAACAAAAACTAAAACACCGCACTCCCAGGCAACGATACTAAATTTGACTGCGCGTCGTTACGCTAGTCAAAATAAAATAACTAGACTACTACTGTAGCAATGGCGAGTCTAGGTCAATCCCACAGAGAGTGTGTGTAAAGTTTATAGAATGAAATTAACCGGTGTTTAGGAATAAGGGGGTTTTGGATTTTTAAAGAAGGAAATAAAATAAAAATAACTAATAAAAACAAATTAAAGAAAACATGCAAAAAAATAAAAGTGGAGAATTCGGTAGGGACCCGGTTCTTTAGTTCAATCTCGGCTTACACCATAATTAAGTACATTTCATTAATTTGTTGTTCTTTAACCTCTCCTAGCAACTATTAATCGTGGGTTAATAATTAACCTGAGTTTTCCCTTAGGTTTTGTTTAATCAAGATACGATCGATAATTAAACCTAATCACTGAACAACCTAGGATACGATCTCTAGATTTAATTAGGCAGTAGCATTACGAATTAGGAAAGCTGATTAATCAAGACAACAATTACATACGATGCGTCATTTAACCTAGGTCATTTTGTCCCTAATGATTACGAATCATTAGTCGCTACATATGAATTTCAACATAACAATTACGGATTATATCAAAATTCTAGCAATTGGATTCAAATTAACGATTCAATGAACGCATTAAAATCATCAATCTAAAATATCCAAAGGGTTCATACACAAATAACCGAATAATAACGAAAATCTGATTATCCATACATAATACCCAAATCAATTAAAGCAGGATAACACAATCAATTCCTAATGAGAGAAATAAACAATAAAATAATTAAACTAATACTTAACCCGGGTCGTCGGCGTCGATTTTACCTCCGAACCAGCGTCGGGACATTTAACTTTTCATGGGTCTCTCCCGATAAAAATGCTTCAGCTCCATACTTAATCCCTAGCAAAAACCCCTTTTGTTTTTGCCCTTAATTGATTTTAGCCCAACAATGTCACCTCCTCATTTCCCTGCTCACGCTTGTCATCTCTGCGCTGTTTCTTCTTGTTGCTGCACTGTTTCTGTTTCCCCAAAGCCGCACCAGCCCAAGCCTCAAGCTCTAGTAGCCAAGCCTTCCCTGGCTCCTCACATCAGCGCCGACACTGTGCTAGATTGAAGACCCTCTGCGTCGATTTTTTTTCTTTGTTTGCGCCTCAGCCTCCACGTCGTTACTCTGCTCGCTTCCTCCCCAATTGATTTATTTAATTTGCTGTCTGTTGCGTGGAGTCCTTGCGTTGCCTTCAGCTGTCCTCGTCTCCTATTGATTTTTTTTGCTCTCATTTAATTTGCGTCATTTACGTTGTCCAGCGTCACCTGAATATTGTTGTGTGATATTCTCCTGTGAGTTGGCCCTCCAATTTAATTTGCTCTCTCCACGCTGGCGTCTGCTGTTGGTATCTGTAGCTAATTTAATTTTGCTCCCTTGCTCTTTTTTTTTGAAACGAATTTTACTCCCTTGCTTGTATTGCGTGATTACTCGTTAAACAGCCAACTGCGTTTCAAGCTCATTAAATGCATTTTTGTCTTCTTATGGAGAAAGCTCTCCACTGTCTCTCCACGCTGTGTTCCACTATGCTGGTGATTGGACAATTAAATTTGCAAGCTCTAAAACCTTCACGCCGGGCTCTTGCATTTTGAGTAAAACGCTGCACCTCACGTCTCTCCGCTAGCGCTGCAGCTCTCTACTGTTGCATGCAAAAATCATTTGACCTTCTTCTTTTTAATTTGTTTACTTCTAAATTGTATTAAAAAAGTTGTCTTTTTCCTTGTTAAATATTTATGCTCTAATTTGCTTTATAATCTTATCTTTTTTATTCCAAAAATATACCAACATATTCAACCTAGCAGTAAACACAAATTAAACATTTTATCTTAAAAATAAGATTGAAATAATATAAAAATATATAAAAAAAATATAAGATAATTCAATCCTATCAACACACTCTTTAAACCCATACCAGAAGCCAAACATTATTAGCTGCTCTAAGAATTTCCAACATATAGAATCATATGCTTTGTTTAAGTCTATTTTCATTACATAATCTTTACGACTCCTTTTTTTTGTATAACCTTTTAGCAACTCTCGAGCTATCAAAGCATTATCTCCAATTTGCCTACCTTCAAGAAAAGCCCTTAACCCTTATCTGAACTTGTGTGGTACTATTCAAAGTCATTACTTTCAATTACTCATTTTCTTTTTTAAAAATCAGAACCTTTCAAATCATTTTCATTTCCTTCCTCACTTCATAAGTTAAGGTTCAAAGTTTACTTTCCATTGTTTTATATTACAAAGTAAACAAATGGTTAACCAAAACAAATATTTTGATTATGATTGTTTTTAGCAATGAAGCGAACATAAAGTTAAGTGTAAATTTACAAGGTAATTTTTATATTATATTATTTTAGTTGACTTTTATTTTTAGTTTTAAAATTTTAAAAATTAATTGGTTAATTTCTTAATTTCTAGTTTTTGGTTTTGATTTCTTTGTATTTTTATGACTTATAAAAATCATAAAAATTAATTTTTTATTTTTTTTACTTTTAGCTATAATCTAATTTTATTACTAGTTTAATAAATAATATTTAATAATTTATTATTAATCCTAAAGTATCATACCTTTTGAAATTTTTTCAATCTAGTACTCAAGTTTTTAAATTTTTTAATTGAGTAACCAATAATTTATTGATTTAGCCAACATAATTTATCTAAATGTTCTAGTAAAAAAATAGTGGCCAACTAAACATAACCTAATCTGAATGATCCATATACCCAAATACTCAAGTAGCGATCACGAAATACCCCACGCCATTCAATTTGGTTTCCATAAGAAAGCAGCAAACACCCTAAAAATTGAAGAAACAAAGTTCCTAAACTCAATTGTTTAAAGTTAACTAAAAAGGGTTAAAGCATCCAAAAGAACAACAACATAAATTAAGGAAAAGTTCAGTAGAATCCAGAAGATCCAGTTAACAAAGACAAATCCAGAAGTTTCACAAATAAGAAAGAGAATGCACCGAGAAACAAAACCTAGAGCAAAAGAAAGGAGAATGAAGGAAAACTCGGGTAGGAAAAAAAAAAAAAAAAGATGAGAGCTTTACCAATACAAGGAGAAAAAAGGGAATAGGCATCAACGCAAGAAAAGGGCTGATAAGAAAAAAGAAATTGCAAAGTAGAGACTTACAAGAAGGGGATATATTAATTCTTGAAGACCTGACTGGCGTAGGGAATTTGGGTACTTCGTGATTGGCATTTAGGTATATGGGCAATGGGTACCTGGGTCATTTAGGTTGGGTTAAGAGTTATGCTTAGTTGGCTACTTTTTTTTTCAGATTGATACATACATGTTATAGACATTAAATATTATGTTAATTAAATCAATAAATTTTTAATAAAACTAACTTTTTGAATTGGATTTTTAAAATTTTAAAACATTAATCACTCAATTGAAAATTTTAAAAATTTGAGCAATAAATTAAAAAAATCTCAAAAAATTGATTACTTTATTTTAAATTTATGAAAAAAATAATTATTTAAATTTAAAATATCTCAAAGTATGTATATTAAAATAAAAAAGTTATTCACTAAATAAAATTGGACGTTGAGTTCTAGATAATAATATTTATTTTAAATACATGCATTAAGATACAAATATTTCTTATTTCTCAACAACAAAAATATTTTTTTTCACTCTAGGAGATTTTCCTTAGAAATGAAAATGTTCCTTGGTAATAAATTCAAGTCCATAACCATGAGTTCTAATTTATGAGATCTTGTAACACTTACTAATAAAACCCGGTTAGTATTATAAATAAGAAATCAATTATAGACATCAGAATAATTACATCTACTCTTAAAAATTAAAATAAAAAACTACAACAGCTAAAAAATCATAAACATAAAATTTTGAAATTCTTTTTTAATTTCTAAACATAAAATTCATAAAAGAACACGGAATCTGTTCTAAAATGGATCTGTTCGTTGTCTTTTTACCTTTTGGACATCAAATTGCTTGTCCCCAAACATTCAAAACTTAATTTACACGTCATCTACAAAATCAAGGAATTTGTCTGAAACATGCAAAGCCTGATTAATCAGTAGCTGCTATCTTCTAGCTCCATAGGTACATCAACTACATGTGGAGAAACATCATAACCAATACACTCATAACAGATAAATGACCATCTAGTGTCCGGAGCCTTTCCTACTGGGTCCAGAAGAAGCCAGAGTAAACACCTCCGTTGTTGAAGCTGAAACCTGACTACTTACTACATCGACCTCTCCGGACTTGGAAACTGAGCCTTCATTGAAGGGCACAGAAATTCTCCCAAAAAGGGCTTCTGGATCGGTGTTGTCTTTGTTTTCTGACGATCGAAGGGGTCTACAGGCTACAAGATCTGGTTCTGTAAATAGTAGCGTTATGATCAAGAGCAATAGAGGTAGAGACATGATACGTCTCATCCCTGATTTTGGAGCTTGCATGATCGTTGTCTCTGCTCAAACACAGACTAAAAAACACTTTGAAATATTCTCTAGGGAACAAAAAGAGTGGAGCTCCTTTCGTGTGATAGCTCTTTTGGCAAGGGCCAAAGGTTTGGAGGTGGAAGAGAATTGCTTTGGAATCTCCATTCTATAAGGAACCGTTGGCCTTTATAAAGATCGTTCTTTTTGTTTCGTGGATGGCTTTGGGTGGCAAAGGACGGAGAAGAGCTTTTCGAAAGTGGGACCTTTCAGAATGGAACCTTTTGACCAGGGACTTTTTCTCTGCCGCTTTATTGGTTCCATGGTCATGGTCTCACAGCAGAGGTCAATACTTTCATATTCGGCCTGTTCCACAGAAATCGGTTTGCCCCTTTTGGAAATGCTGGATCACAACACTTGATCAAATTCACCTAACGATTTCATTTCTCTTTATTTTTCAATGTTTGTTGTTATATTGATCTTCTTTTCATCTAATTCGCCTACAAACTTCAATAACTTGGACCAAAATTTAGTTGTGGAATTGATGTTCCTCCAAAGAAACTTGATGACTTGCTGCTTCTTCTTTTTTTTTTTTGGGTCAGATTGACATGATTCTTCATTTGTTAGTCGTGAACTATTATCATATATTTATTCCTCGGCTTCAGTATAACATAATACTTTACTGGGACGAAGCTAGTTTGATAGTTTAAAAGACCTAACATGATTCTTCATTCTTGTAGCTTGGTGAACGTTGGATACAGCTTTTGATTGGAAATGGAAGGTGGAGTTGGATTATTCTTGATACCCTTTTAGTGGCAATGAGAGTTAGTACCCACAAGTAGTCAACTAACCAAAACCAATCAAACTTGAGGAAGATGGAATTAGGAAACTGATGGCAGAAGCAGATCAGTTTCAAACTACAGCAGCAGTTAGGGAAGTCGATTTGGATACTAATCCTTATGTGAAATAATCTGAATTTACTCGTGAAAAAATATTAACAGATTTTAATTAGTATGAAAAACGGGGTTGTTGTATCACCCAATTATAGAAAATGAACAACAAACAGAAACAGGTGTGAAGATTTGCTCTCAAAGGTGAATGATTTGTGAATGGTTACCTTGATTTCATCTCAAAGGTGTATAAATATACATCAGGTATACATAAGATCTTAACAGAAAATACAATGGATAAACATAGATCCAAGAATTAGTTACAGTACAGAAGACTTAGTCTACTCTCTATTATGCCCCCGCAAGATGAGATCGCGACCAGCGATGCACATCTTGGACCTTAGTTGTTCAAATTTGCTCCATGAAAGTGCTTTCGTTAGAGCATCAGCGATTTGGTCATTTGTTGATATATGAGTTACGTGAAGAGATTGCTGTTGAATGAGTTCACGGATGAAATGATAGTCTAAAGAGAGATGTTTCATCCGTGAATGGAACACAGGATTGGAACTCACGTAAGTAGCACCCAAATTGTCGCAGTAGATACGTGGTGTAGTAGATAGTGGAACAAGAAGTTCATGAAGTAGATTGCGAATCCATACTAGTTCAGCAGCTGTATTGGCAACGGCTCTATATTCTGCTTCAATGGAGGAGCGGGCAACAGTTCGTTGGCGTTTAGAACTCCAGGAAATGGGATTACCACCAAGATAGATAACATAAGCAGAGGTGGAGAGTTTGGTATCGGCATCCCCGCCCCAATCAGCATCGCTGAAGGCATGAAGTGAAAGTTGTTTTGGCCGAGACAAAGATAGACCAAAGTTATGAGTATGCTTGAGATATCGAAGAGTTCTCTTCAGCTGTTGAAAATGCAACTCAGAAGGCTTGTGCATAAATTGTGACAGTTTATTGATCGGAAAACTGAGATCTGGTCTAGTCAAGGTGACATATTGAAGTGTGCCCAAAATGCTTCTGTATAAAGTTGCATCTGTTGGAGCCGAACCATCGTCCAATTTAAGTGAAGCAGAGGTGCATAGAGGAGTAGTACATGGGCTACAATCTGCCATACGGAAACGAGTTAATAAGTCATGATTATAACGCTGTTGAGAAAGGAACAAACCTCCTGTCGTAGGAATAATTTCCATTCCAAGAAAATAAGTCGGAGATCCCATAATTTTTAGCGAGAAGCGATCAGAAATAGCTGCCAAGAACCGATCTAGATGAGAGGTGGAGTTACCCGTGAGAAGATCATCAACATATACCAAAAAATACATCATTATCCCGTCTTGATGAAAACACAAATAGAGAGGAGTCACTTCTACTTGTAACAAAACCATATTGGAGAAGGAAGCGACAGAGTTCTTGATACCATGCCCTTGGAGCCTGCTTAAGACCATAAATAGCTTTATGTAACTTACAAACATGAGTCGGATGGGCTGAATCAACAAAGCCTGGCGGTTGCCTCATATAAACGGTCTCAGACAGCTGTCCCTGAAGGAATGCATTATTAACATCCATCTGATGTAACGCCCAAGAATTTGCCAATGCCAACGAAAGTACAATTTTAATGGTTTGATGCTTTGCCACTGGTGAAAATGTTTCTGTGTAATCAATGCCAGAACATTGGCTATAACCTTTAGCAACAAGACGTGATTTGTAACGCACAATGGAGCCATCAGGATTGCGCTTAGTCCGAAATATCCACATACAACCAATAACATTACGAGCCTCATCAGCTGGTACCAAAGTCCAAGTGTGGTTCCTTTTCAGTGCTTCATATTCAGAATTAGCAGATTCACGCCATTGGGGATTTTTTAAGGCTTGGGTAATGGTGCGAGGTTCATCTGTGTTGGGTAAGGGATGTTTGGTTACAATGTACAATTTCGGTTTGAATATTTTGTTCATACCACGAGTGACCATAGAGTGGGTGCGTTGTGGTGGGTCAGGAGGTGCAAGGGATATCATGGTTTCAGGTGGATTAAAAGAAGTTGTGGTTTCAGGTACAGAAGATAAGGATAGCATAGTTTCAGGTGGCTGGGTTGGCGTGGTTTTAGGTGGGTTAAAAGAAGTCGTGGTTTCAGGTATAGAAGATAATGTTGGTTGAGTTTGCTGAGCTGTAGGGGTGATGGTAAAAGACTGGGACGTAGACAACGTTGTTTGAGGTTGCTGGACTATAGGTGTAGGCGCTGCAGTGGAGGACGATGCGACCCCAGGAGACTGTGCCAAGTGATCTATAGGAAGTAATAGAGGTGGGAATAAAGGAGCAGGTGCGGCAGTAGTGGGTGGCGTAGACTGAGAGGAGATCAAAGATGAGTAGGGAAATTGATCGTCGACAAAAATGACATGACGTGAGGAATAAATTTGGTTCGAAGTCGGGTCTAAACATAGGTAAACAAACTGAGTGAGCGAGTAACCAAGAAAGATACAAGGTTTGGACCGAGGTTCAAGTTTGTGAGAAGTGTAAGGTCGCAACCAAGGAAAGCAGAGGCAGCCGAAGGAGTGAAGATGTTTACAGGTGGGTCTGCGACCAAAGAGTGTTTCAAAAGGTGTAAGCATTTTTAAAATGGGTGTAGGCATACAATTTATAAGGTAGACAGAGGTAAGAAACGCATATGACCAAAACAAAGATGAAAACCCACTATGATGTAAGAGAGCCTTGGCAGTGTCAACAATATGTCGATCTCGTCTTTCAGGGGAACCATTTAATTCGGGTGTGTAGGGAGGACTAGTAAGATGGGTAATACTATGACTCGAAATAAAAGGTTTAAGTTTAATAAATTCCCCACCATTATCAGTGTACAAGGTTTTGATAGACGTATTGAAAAAATTCT
>JANIJF010000009.1:20077874-20087993 GCA_024520955.1 Erythroxylum bequaertii
GATTTTTAAAGCGTTGGATTCCTAAGACATACCTCTATCTGTCCATGGAAATTTATGAATTTTTGAGATTACATTGAGGGTGATTGATTGAATCAAAGTGAGAGGGTCAATTATAAGAGTATAAGTTTGTTTTTTTCAGAACATGTTTCAGTATTTTGGCAATAACTTGATCTGTACAACTTCGATTGAATTGATTCTTGAGGAAAAATAAAATAGAGACTTGGGGCTACAAGTCATCTGAAGGACTCGAATTTCAATTCAGTCCCTATGATTTTCAATTTCTGAATCGAGGTTGAGTTTAGTGTTCAGTCTTGGACTAATAAAAGCTGAAAGTATTTTGGCCATAATTTTTGCTCTAGTCATCCAAATGAGGTGATTCCTGATTTGGATTAAACTAGAGAAATAGGGCTATAAATGTTATGAAGGACTTGAGCTTCAATTTAGTCTTATCTTAGTATGTAAATTTTAATTAAGTTGAACAGGAATGGTATAACACTAGATAAAAATTTTTAAGTTCTACTCTAAATGTAAGGCTATGAGGATCTCTAGCCTATCATTTGTTGATGACCTAATCTTATTCCTTAAAGTTGATCCTAACTAAGTGAATACCATGACTACAATAGTTAACACATTTAAGTTTTTATCTAGATTGTCAATAAATAAACAAAAGAGCCAATTGTTCTTCTTCTTAAGTGCTAGTGTAAATGTCAGTTGCTTAAAAAGTATAACTAGACTTAAAGCTTCCAAATCCCTTTACTTTATATTGGAATACTCATTTCTAATAAGAGGCCATCTTATAGTGAGATCCTTTCTTTTAATCTATTTGTTTGATGTTGATCCCCTTTTTGAGGAAATCAAAAGACAAATCTCAAATTGGTGCAATCAAAGCTTTTCCTTAGTTGGAAGAGTTCACCTTATAAACTTAGTCCTAAACACATTCCATATATACTTTGACTTCTTATACCTGGTCCCTTATAAACACCATCACAACCATTAAGCACATATTAAGAAGGTTCATTTGGTCTAGAAGCACATTAAGAAATGCGCTAACTAAGGTGAATTGGAGTTACCTGAACTCTCCAAGTAAAGAAAGGGAATTAGGAATTGATTCCATTAAAGTTATCAACTAGGTATAGTTTACGAAAAGAATATAGAGAATTATCAAATACAAGAATTTATTATAGGTCAAATAGATCCATGCTTACTACATAAAAGGAGGTAGTTTCTAGTGTTTAAAGCCTAAGGTTAACTCTTCACAGTTACCTTTGGTGTTATGACATCACTTTACCAAAGGTAACCATTTATTCCAGCTAAAAGGCCAATCACAAATTGTGCATCATAGGTAAGTCTATAATGCTATTCTTATTAGCTCTATTTTCCCCTCAATTTATGGATTGTAGTGCCAATCACTAATCATTAATCAAAAGTAAGTTTTAATGCTCTATTCATTATCTCTATTTTTCCATCAATCTATAGATGAAAAGTAGTAGAAGATTATAGGGTCATTCCTTGTAGTTTAAAGAACATTTTCTAGAATAAACTCATTGAAGTGGCATCTCTATCACCAATCACTATTTAAGACATTCCATGCAAATTAAAAACCTAAGGAACTAAATTTAATCCACAAATTAAACATTATCTAGATGTGATAAGCTTACAAAATGGTCAAAATTAATTAATCTAGCCATATTCAGTGACACCACTAATTTCCCTTCTAATTTTGGTAGTCTTTTCATAAAATTAAGAGTAGTATCTATCCATACATGTTGAGAAATAGGTAAATACTACAACAATATAGGAGATGCCAAAGGTTCACACCTATTTTATTAACACATAACATACTCTATCAAATATATTATAATATCACCTTCTAACTCTTGTCAGTAAAAACAACCTAAAACTTTTTATAAGTTCAAAACATTACCAGAAGACCCCTCATACTATTATAATGAAAAATAGACAAAATTTTACTTAAAAACTAATTTTACTACCCATTACCAGCCTACCTTTCTTCCTTAAAAGCTCGTCATTTTATGTATAAGATCATGACAACACTTCCCCTTACTTTGATTGCTCTATCATTTTATAAGTTTTTTTTTAATCTCTAAAACAACTATTTTTAATCTCATAAAGCAAGATAGGTTGCATTCCTAAAATAATCATGCAAAACAAAGTTTCCCTAAACACACTCAAAAGAGAATCAGTGGCATCATTATCACTCCCTTTCTTGTAAGTTATATGAATAACTCCTCAACATTCTCTCTCCATTTAAACTCTTCATTCTTAAGTAGATTGGTTTAATATCTACTCAACTAACTATTCCATATGTTGATCAACATATGCACTTTATAGCAATAAATAATCATAAAAAATAGTGTGAACTTATTTAAATATGATTGAAAAGTTGTTCATTAGGCTTTGAAATGTTATAGGTGCACCGGTTAATGTAAGAGAGCATTAAAAAGTATTTATAATATCGTTGATGAGTTCTAAAAGTTTTCTAATGTATCACTCAAACATTTTGATCTACTAATAACCAAACCTAAGATCCAATATAGAAAAATATTGATCACCATCTATTCACACAATAATTCATCAATCATAGGAATAGGGAACTTATCATTAATGATTTTCTTGTTCAATACCCAACATTCCATACAAGTTTTCCATTATCCACACTTCTTTTTCACTAAAACCATAGGAAACAAAAATGGACTAAGATTGTTTCTCATATCATTTCATAATTCATCATATCCTAAACAATGACTTAAATAAAATATTTTTAATTAAAAATTTTTGTAGTTCCAAATATATAGACAAAAGTTCCGTACAAGAATGACATTATATCTTATAATGACAAGGCTTTAACTTGAGGAGATTCGCAAGAAACTAAGCAGAATTGACCCTCTTCCTATGCTTAAAAACGTTGGTTTGCTGAATTATTTTGCCCGAATGTATCAGCTTCAGTTGACTTCCACTTTTATACTTCACAATCTGCACGAATGGGGAAAGTTAATTCCCAGCCTCAGCCAGCAGAATCAGTTTGAAATAGTTACCAAATGTGGATTTTCCAGTGGACAGGTCAACTTTATGCCAGGTATACCAAATGTGGATTTTCCAGTGGACAAGTCAACTTTATGCCACGTATACTTTCATGCTGCATGTATATAACCTTCCGCCGTTCCCCCTGCTCGTTATCAATTTGTAGTAGAATACGACTGAGTATGAATCTGTATTCCGCTGCAGCTTGCATGTTTATGGTAGTCAATTGATATCCTAATTTCTTATCGCACTGTCTGAAATATTCAAATTGTTTTTAGTTTCCACTAAAACTTCTCTGATCTAGTGGATTAATCCAGTAGCTAGGGCATTCTTCTGAGTTTGTCTCTCTCTCTCTCAGAATTCGGTTGATCCTTTTCGTCCATAGCATGGGAAGGCCACTTGAATTAGGCAAGAGTTACTTCTTGTCTTTCGGGCCAATCTGCTCACCCAGTTGACAATTTGAGTCCAGTGGACTTCATCACAGAAACACCTCAATCTGTGTTGAATCCTGAACCAGATTGTATGTGAGTATGAACAATTTAAAGAACAACTGCTCTATTGATTCTGTTTCCAACCTGCATAGGACACAAAGGAGGTTTGGACCTATTTCATATCTCTCTTTGGTCCACAACCTCTCTAGAGTCCAAGCCAACATATTACAGATGCTTTAGGCACTAATGAATTATGCCACAGCAGCTCCGCCCAATTTACCTTAGGAGGCATTAGAAATTGTGTTGTTATCCCGAACTCATCTTGATTTCCTGAATTCTCTCAATTCACCAATTCGATCATCCGGAAAGGAGTTATAAAAGCATTGCTCCACAGAAAAGATATACTCTCCACAACTCAGTTCTTTAAAATTTAATGTATCATTAATATATAATTGATGTCATTGCCTTGCTCTCATTAGATAGATGTGTCAAAACTTTCCCTCCTCTAAAGATGCTACATCTAAGAGAAAGAACTGCTCACGCTTGACTATCCACTCTTTCAAGACTAACCCATCGAAATGAGAAAACTCAATTCTATTGAATCTCGTAGGTTTCCATTTAATTTCCATAAGAGAAATTTCTGGAGATTCATTATAAGTACTTCACATCGCTACCTGTGAAAGAATGGTAAAAATGTGCCATCATGTCCTTAATTTCAACAATATCCCTTACTTATTGTGCTTTCAATTCATGCATATGATTCTTCATCATTTCTTCGAACTTTCTATAATTGTATGATCTCTTGCCTTATGCCATATCTATTACAAACTACCTACTTCCAATAGGGTTAATTGCTTTGATACCAATGTTACAATTAATAATGTTGATAGTGGGTTATAAAATATCTAAGAATCTAGAGAAAAGCAAGACAGGAAAGATAAGAGATGATTTAACATCAACTCAATCGATGATTTAACATGCAATCATATTGAGTATTCAATCATCTTCAACGTCTTTTCATCATCCATCACTACCATTTGCTGCTTAATCAACTTATATTGAATATTCAAAAACGATGATTTAATGTACAACTCAATCCATGATTTGGGCTCACGACTAGCTCCAATTGGCTTATTGCTTTAGTCATTGCTAGTCATCAGTTGCATTTAGAACTTGAGTAAATCTCACAAAAGCAAGAGAATGAATGGGACTTGTTGAAGCAGAACACACATAAAACTTCTTGAGCCAAAGACACGAAACTTGGACGGGGTTAGATGAGAAATGGCACCCTCACATGTTGTAATACTGAAACAAAGAAAGGTAATTGCAATGATCTATTCTGGTTTTTGCTTTTCTCATCTAACCCTCTGATTTTCCAAGATCACTTCAAGCCAAAGCTTATTATTTGTAGCACAGGTCAAGTATAGAAATAGCTGCAATAACATTAACGCAGTTATTTATGTAGAAGATGACTTGGCGAGGACAGTTGTCAGTATGGTCTGACTACAACAATGTTTTAGGGGATTACTGCAGGAATTGCACCTCTCCAATATGTTATTACCTGTCATTACAATAGAAATGAATTAAAGAGGAGGGAGTATAATGCCAGGATTTGAGATAGTAATTGTTTTATTATTTCGTTAACGATGACATATGTTAAACTGATATTTTGCATGTCTTCTGCTATTAATCAGTAGATGTCCCCCAAGGAAGGACTAAGAGATCTCCCAAATGGAAGGTAAGTAAAGAATATAGTCAAGACCAATTCCAGACTATCATGTTTCGTAATCCAACTAAATTCTCTCAAAGCTAGAACATTTACGTTAACAGAACTCATGGTGATGTTAAAAGCAAAGGAAGAGTCAAACAATCCGCTGCAGGAAGTTGTAGAATTTTTGAATTCAAATTCCTATAGTCAAAAGAACCTCTGAGTTCATTCAGACTCCATATGCACACAATGCACAATCAATTTACATTCCATATGCTAAGGGTACTAAGAGCTTTCCTCATTTTACAAGACTCGAATATTTATCTCTGCTTCGTTCGTCCGTCTTGAAACGCAAAAATGAGAACATAAAGAGCCAACCTTTATCTTTCTTATACTTCATAACCTACATTACTAACATGTCAACGAAACAAATTTTCATTTTGACAACAAACTAATTGACATTCAGCTTTACTGTTGTTTTGCTGAGTGATTGTAAACAATTCACGAATCCCCCATTTTCAAAGACGTTAGCAATAATTGTTTTAATTAGGAAACATCAAACATCCATGTGCTGAAATGAGATCTAAAGTTTTGAGACATACCTGAAGCACTGGCAACACTTTCCATAAAGTCTGCAGAATATTTCCGCAACAGAGGCCGTGGTCGTTGAACCTGTGATTCATTATCTTTTCTATTTAACCCGTCTGCATATGACATATTCCTTGGCAGTACAGAGGAGGGTCTGCAGGCACTAATTGATCTGAAGAGATTTCTCGCTTTCGGAGACTGTGATATGAAAGTCACCGCGGAATACTGCGAACAATCCGCTATTAACGTTTCATCAACTGTGCCGAACTTAAAAATAATCTTGTTAGATCCTGATGGAGGTTTTAGTGATGGAATTTTCTGCGAAGTCGCTTTCCGAATATTCTCACTGTTCCTGTCTCCAGACGGTTGACCTTGCTCACTCGAGGATGGCTGTCTACTGGGCTTTTGTTTGAAATTAGAAATTGTCAGAGCTGCATCAAGATAAGTTCTTTTTGTTGATTGACTTTCCAACTCCGGCGCCGATACGGACGAAGACAATTCCGATGCCGAAGAGGAGGAGGAGGAGGAAGAGGATACCTTTACTGGGTCATTAGCAGTCAAATTTGTAGACGACTGTTGACTTCTGTGAAGCTCCTGAAAGTCGGGTGGTGCAGATCTCCTCCCATCAAGTAGTGCCTCATCTAGAAGAGAAATATTAGGATAAGAAGCGCATGACTCGGGTGCTATTGCTAATGATTTTGTCGAAGAAACACTTTGCGCAGACAAATGTTTCTTCTCATTATGGATAGCGTTACCAAACTCCAAAAGTTGCTTCCAGTAATCAGACTGGTCATGTGAGCGAGGAACGGGACTGAATTTAGGAGACCCAGAAGAGTGCCTTCTATCATAGTCATTCTGAGGATGGGAAGGAAACGAGTCCAAGATGTTCTTAAAATAGTCATTGCTTGCCTGAGCATGATGATGGTGGATTTGCGAGCAGGATCTGTTGATTGTCGGAGATGTTGGATTGGAAGGTTGATTATTGTGGTTCGTTATCTGCACCATCACAACTTCTGCCGTGGATAGTTTGACTTTTCTAGTTTCTCTGTTATCTACCTGAGGAAAGAAGATACATACAAGTTCCTTTTGTTCGTATTTAAGGATCGAGATTCGAGAGTGATTAAACGGTGGGAATTACTTAATTGATTTTCCACGTTGACCTAGTCAAATAATCAAAAACAAAATAGTCATGACCTTCCAGGAAATGAGACGGAAAACGCCGCGAGGTTATCTCTGTCGTTACAGTCCCCGACTTCGTTTCTTTTAGTTTAGAAAGAAAAACAAGATAATGATTTGGTTTTCTTCAATTTTTCTCTTATGGTTTTTTTTTATTACTTTTTTAAATTTTTTATTTAAATTTTATAATAAAAATTTACCAATAAAAGATATTTTATTAAAATTTTTAATCGAAAAACTTGAAAAAAAATTATTTAGTTTTACCAACTTACCTTTTATTTTATTTTTATTGTAATTAAATGTTAAAATTAAATCTAATTAAATTCAATTTTTAATACATCAAATTATATTATTAGATTAATATGTTTTATAATTATTAAAATAAAATGTATGAATATTTAATAAAAAATCTATATATCAATTTTATACAACATCAGTCAAATATGACATAATTTTACAGTAATGTTGTGAGAGAAGTATTTTTCTTCTCTCCTATCTATCAATATGACTTACATGTTACTTTTTCAACATTTTTCTGGACACAACTTGCTCATTTTCATTACTCTGGCTAATATTTTCCCTCTTCCCCAAATTGCTCCAAGTTGTTCTATCTTTCTCCTTCTTCTTTGCTTGAACACTTTCTCCCTTCTCCCAGTTTTCCCTCCACTTTGATTTGGCTCTCTCTCCTGGTTTTTCTCTTCTTCCCTAACATGTCTATTCTTCCTTGCTACTCCCTTTCTCCAAATCTTTGGCCTTTCTCTCCTTCCTTCTTTTCTTTCCCCTACTTTCTTGCTTCCATTTAAGATAAAGTTTTTAAACTTTCTTGGTTGCCTAACTCTTTTCCACTTTTAATAATATGTTGAGCTCTATGCCTCACATCTAAGGCCTTTTCTCCTTTAGCTCATATCCACGCCTTACTTATCCCTCCTAACTTAGCCACAACTACTCCTCCTTATTTTAGCCACCTTTTTATGATCCTTTAGCTTGTGGTTTCTCCTTCAAGTTTTCTAACATGAGATCTTGGTTCCAAGTTTTGGGAGGTCATCGCCTTCTCCTAAGCTACACTTCTGTCATTCGTAAATTTTTAAAGGAAAATCAATAGTGGCCTCTTTTGTGCCTAATGTTCTAAAAATATATCTAGGCTATCATACTCTCAAGTATATGAGGTAGTTGTAGTGATTACCTAGGGTCGTCTCCCACGGAGGTGAAATTGGTTAACTAAAATTAATTTTGAATTAAAAATAAAAACAATGTAATCCTAAATACTCTATCTCGAATTGTTGAGTGAAAGACTTTAAAGAAAAATAATCAACTTAATAAAAGGTAAATTGAATCTATCGGAAGCAAAAATGAGTAGAAATCGAAGTGGAAAACTCTTGATAATTAATTTCACTAATTTAATCTTCTATGCATGATTAAGAGGAAATGGTTGGTTAATTGTCTTACTAAAACTAACAGTTGGATTCTAAGATTAACTCAAATAATAGACTAAATCTAGCTTTTGCAATCGACAAGCTATTATCCGAATTAATTATGAAAACCGGACTACTAATTACCATATAAGTTAATATATTTCTAATTCTTAACCTAATCGTCTATAGTTTCTCTTTTCATATTAAACTTCTCCTCTCGTTCCTTTGTTTAATACTAAAATGATGTAAAGTTTAATCAAGTTGTTACGCACATTCGGCTCAGAAACTACAACACTAAACAAGACAACAAATCATAAATCAATCATGCATAGTTGATAGCTACATTACTTCTCAAGAAAAAGGAATGAAACCCATCATAGCATAAACACAGTTCATCATCTCCATACAGTGCAATCCCATGTTAAATGTAAACACAAAAATGTAAAAGTGATGAACGAAATGAATGAACTAAAGATGGACCAACAAGCAACAAAACAATAACAGAGAAAGTAAGTTAACAGATAGAAGATAAATGAGTTCAACATTATCAGCAAAAGATGAAATAAAGATGAGCAAACAAAATGAAGATTTCTTGGACACAGAAGTTAGTGGTGGGTATCCTACCAAACTCAAGCTCTAAAGCATTGGCTCTCGCCTTTTACCTCTGTTCTCTTCTCGCCCAGAGAATGGTTGCTCAAGTTCACCAAGATTTAGTTTCAGCTCTCGCTTTCTGCCTCTGTCCCAAGCTTCCACCTCTCTGGTGTGTTTCTCTCTTCTCACCCGACTCTTTGCTTTCTCTCCTTTCTTCATTTAATCAAAGCTCTATTTCTTCTCCGCCTCCACACTTCTCTCTCTATCTCTCTGTGCCTCCCGAATTTCTTTGTGTATAAAGAGTGAAGGGTGAATGCAAGATGTCTTTCGCCACCACTCTCTCCTTTCTTCTCTTAACCAAAGCTCTGCTTCTTCTCCGCCTCCACACTTCTCTCTCTATCTCTTTATGCCTCCCGAATGTCTCTGTGCATAAATAGTGAAGAGAGAATGCAAGATGTCTTTCACCACCACTCTCTCCTTCTATTTGTAGTATGCTCCTAGGTCTAGGGTTTCATGCCCTCCACCTTTGCAACTGCCAAGCAATAACTAAAACATTATGGGAAAATGAAGGAAATGAGTAAATCACAGCCATGTATTACACATCACAACCGTCACATGTGAGTCACGGGCTGTGACTTGCATGCAGTTCATGCCATATTCACAAAATTAGGATTAATGTAACATCTGCACTAATTTCACTCAATCTATCTCACATTTGGATCAAAACACAAGGATTTATAACCAAAATCAAGATATGAAAGCATTTAAAAGCAATAGAAACTTGACACCACAATTCCCCCACTCTTAAACCAAGCTTGTCCTCAGGTAAAATAAATAACGCTAGACTATACAAGGACAATAATGAAAACAAAAATTTTCCCAAATAATAGTCAAAGATATTAACGACCATTTCAATAAGCACAGCTTAAGAACTTGAAACTCATAATACTCCATAAATAAGTCATTCTTCGCATATTTAGCCAAAATGAACAAGTACTTCAATTCAAAGAACCATCAACAAGTGTGATAGATCCTTACTCCACTCTCCATCCTCTCAAGCATTCAAAGGTATGGTATATTGTTGGCCCCCAAACTCTTTTCTCATTGAACAAGTATGATTTAAATGAATTATGAGATTTGATAGATTAATTTTTGGAGTAAATTATCTATG
>JANIJF010000009.1:20184864-20196284 GCA_024520955.1 Erythroxylum bequaertii
GCTACAATAGCCGAGCCATAAATGCCGAGCAGTGTTTACTGACCGTCCTTACTGAGCTAGCACATTGCTTCCGCGGGCTCGAGCTCGGATATCACTACGATATCGGGAGCGGGTCGCAGCGGGAGCGGGGCGCTACAGCCAAGATCTACACATGTAGAGTTATTGCATCTAGTAGTATTTTTCATTCAATTTGATTTATATGATTAGATTAGAGAATCTTGTGATAAAGATGATAACCTCATAGCACTGATCCTTGATCTTCAAAATGATGGTAACTCTTATCCTCTCTTTAGCTAGAAGACCAATAGTTAAGAAGAGGGAACAAGCTCATGGTGAGCAACCATAATGGACTAAGGAAAACAATAATGATTTAAATTTATAATTCACATTAAGGGGCACATTCTGGCATAATATCAATAATGAAGAGAATATCCAAACTTTTCTGTTGGGCAAAAATGAGAGTAAATGTGGCCCATCGTAAAAGAGAATGCCTTACTTGTCAAAAGTGTAAGTCAAATAATGCAACTCAACTTAACCTGCTTCAACCGCCACTGATATCTAACTGCATATGGTAGGATATTGCAATAGATTTTATAAAGTCTTCCAAATCCCTAGGAAAAGATGTGATTATGGTGGTCATTCCTAGACTAAGTAATTGTGTTCAGTTTCGTGTATTGAACCACTCTTTTATTGTATTGAATATGGATAAAGTATTTATTAACAATATATATAAGTTGCGTGGGTTCCCAAGATTAGTTTTTTCTAACAAAGATAAGGTATTCATCAATAATTTTTGGAAACAAATTGCTAGACATTTAGGATATAAATCAAAAGATGTCCAATTTATATCATCCTCATATTGATGGCCAATCAGAGGTACTTAATAAGTGCCTAAAGAGCTACTTGAGGTGTATGTGTTCATTATAACCCACGTGTTAGACTAATTGGTTTCCTTTAGTAGAATTATGGTATATCACTAACAACCAATAAGTATTTAGAAGCACTTTTTATAAGGTAATCTATAGACAGCGTCCCTTAATCCATTTGACATATCTACTATGATAAGTAAGATGGAGGCTGTAGATAGAAGCTTAACTACAAAGGAGAATGCCATTCAACTACTTAAACATATTTTGCAAAAGGCAAAGAATATAATGAAGCAACTAGTAGATAATTACAGGTCTGATAGGGAGTTCCAAGTTGGTGAATGGGTCTATCTTAAGCTACAACCATATAGACAAACATAAAGATAATTAGAAGTTGGCGATAAAGTTTTTTGGGCCTTATCTCATCTTCTCTGAGGTGGGAGCTATAGCTTACACCCTAAAGCTTCCTCTAAGGGCCAACATTCTTCCAACTTTTCATATTTCATTTCCAAAGAAACATTATGGTCTAGTACCAACTACCATTGATGTACTTATTACATCTATCGTTGCTAACTGAAAGGAACCCAAAGCTTTGATTGATAAGAGGATTACCAAGAAGCATAACCAGGTAGTGATCGAATGGTTTATTAAATGGAAGCATATGCTTATAGAAGAAGCAATTTGGGAGATGGCTAAAAAATAAAGCTCTCTATCTTTATTTTAATTCTTAGGGATAAGGATCAGTTCAAGGAAAGGGCATAGATACAACATTACTTCTGGTGAAATTGGATAAAATGAAGGGAAAGGATATAATAAGTGAAAGTCCACAATATAAGAGTGAGGATCCCAGGCTAATGTGAAAAACCCTAAAGGAATATCCTTTAGAAGCAGCTAAAAGAGCTAGGACCATCGACTAACCTAAAAAAGATCTAGCTTAGATTCATGTCCTTCCTTTCTATAGCCAAGTGGTAGTAGATACCTAAATTCAGGAAAATGGTTAAAAAAGAGGAGATTTGTTGAATAAAGGAAGAGAGCTTAATATATACTATACCTATATCATTATAATGGCAAGAAGAATATTTCTCTCTTTATTTACTTCTCTCACTATAATTCTTATTATTTTCTTTTAGATTAAACCTAATTCAGCCTCATAAATTTTAAGAGTTATTCCTTTAAAACCAATTTCTCCAAATTATGCGTGATAAAATTAAACATTGGGAATTCTTTCAACCTTAATCAAAATTCTTAAAATTAATAAAACATTTTATAGCATGGAAGAATGCTATATAAATAACCCTATATGCCAAAATCAAGGGCAGATTCATTGATGGTAGCCTAACAATATTGAGTGCAATATCAACAAAATTTTAATGATGGGAAAAAGAATTATTCAATGGTAAAGGCATGTATAATAAATTCTTTGTCCAAAGGTATTTATGAAAGTGTTATTTATCCAAAGATAATTCAAGATAGACAAAGATATGTGACGTATAGGCAAAATAACGCACCTCGAGTTTATAAAATAGAAAATGAATTTCCTAATACACTTTAAAGAGATGGACGTCTTTGACTAAATATTATACTAAGCTCAAAATCTTATGGCAAGAATTACAAATATGCGATAATACTATCACACTGTAAATGTGAGACACCAAAGACATTTGGCACAATGAAAGATGGAAAAGGCTAATTAATCCTTTTATTGTTTAAGGTCCAATAACTTATCCATAGAATTGACACCCTCTCTTACCAAAATTTTTTCGCTAACCTTGTAAGAAAAGCATTCCCTTCCGCAAAGAAATAACAATTGTCACTTGACTTAGAAGGAGCAATTTTTATAGCAATGCTAGGCCAAGGCATTTTTTTGTCCTCTACTAGTCTTTTGTAGTCAATTGCTTACTATGACTCCAATTCTGCAAGATATCCAATAACTAGATGCTTAATTATAGGTTATGTCACATTCCTTAGTTATAGTCCAATCTTTTGGAAGTCGAAGAAACAAACTATAGTTGCTCATTTATAGAGTAAAGTAGAATATAGGGCAATAACTAATGCTACTGGTAAACTTCTATTGCTATTTCTTACTTGAAGACTTAAAAGTATCACTATCATTTCCTATGTCTCTTTTCTATGATAATCAAATTGCTTTTTACATCGAATAATATGATTTTTCATGAATATATAAATATTAAAATTAATAGTAACTTTATTCATGATTGCATACTACACAATGAGCTATTTATATCTCACATTTGTTTAACCTAACAACTCTATGATCTATTCCCCAAAACACTTAGATAAGCTCAATCTCATCATTTGCTTAGCATGTTAGACATTTGTAAACTTGATCGGGTTGTCGAAACCCTCAAAATTAATTCTGATTCTCCAATTTCTTATAGTAGTCATGGAACCAGGTTGAATCCCAATAAAACTAGACACTAATTTCTTAATTTTAATTCATAAAATAAAGTGAATGTTTTTGAATAATTAACTAAAATTAACAAGAAATCAAAATAAATTAACTGACAATAAAAGTAAAAATTCAAGAGTACTTAACTCTGATATGTGAAAGATTTCATCTAATTATAACATTAATCATTGGTTTAAAAAGAATAATTGACACAATGTAAGTAGTTAGTTCGAAATATATTAGGATAGACATAATAAGTCTCAAATTTTCCTAAATTAATTAGTTCAAAACTAACATCCAATTAAATGATAGCAATATCAATTAAATGATAGCAATAAGCTTAGTGAAAGAAACAAAACCTTAAAGTGAAAAATTGAGATAGCTGCAACTATTCGACTTAGTTTTCATGTTTCTTATAAGTTAAATATGCAAATTCATAAATAATATATTTGTTACTTGTACCAATCCTTTGTAACAATTATGGTTCATTGAATTCATGGATAGCTATAGAATAATTAACATTAAATTAATTTGCCAGATCAATCAATATTAATTATCCATCAAATATAATAACTCAAAACAAGAAATACTTAAATTAAAACATGAATAAAAGTTTAGAACAAAACCTCACAAGATTATAACTAGAGTTTTGAATCCCCTTGAATTAGAATAATTGAGTTTAGCCACATATGACATAAGTTTCAACACCAAAGATAAAAGAAAGATGAAAGATTGAGAGAAAAATCAAAAGAAATGAAAAGAAGAAGGTTGGAGAGAGGTGGAAGACATCTCTTTCTATTGTTTTTCTACTCAAAACCCAGTTTAATCCTATTTTGCAAAGATTCCTATGTAAAACAAATCCAAATCCCTACATAATAAAGATAGAAAGAAGTTTTATAATTAAACTCCAACTGTTCAACTGACATTAAGCATGATTCGCCTTATCTACTGCAATAATCAGTTTACTTTTACTGAAATTTGTAATTTTTACCAATAATGTCTCAATTTGATGCAATATCTATTTTTCATGACCTAAAGCAAAACTAAAATTAATTTTTCTATTTAAGCACCAAAATATATCCAAATTAAAGAAAAAAATAATTCTAATTAATATATCAAAATAACATCATATAAAATCTTCATGCTCCAATCTGAGAGGAGAATTGAGATTATCTTCAAATATTGTATAAGTTTTATAAAAATAACTATCAATACTTCATATATATATATATATATATAATCTTAGAAGTATCCTGAAGACTGTTTTTCGTCTTTTATTTTTGTACCCGTTAATTTAGTCGTTGTATTATATGTCTATAAGTTGCGCTATTTTTCTCCTTAAAATATAACGTTGGAGGTTTTTTCAACATATACTCTTCTCAAATCAACGTATATGGGTTGGGCCGCTTTCTTATGACGTTACTCAGTATCATGCAATCCAAGCGATTTAGCTTATAACTAATTTAATTGCAACCAGGGAGCCATGGAAGAAAGTTGTTTCGAAGTATGGCCTTGATGGATGTAATCCATTAGTATTTACAATAGGTAAGGGAAGTAATCCATTATTATTCATATGAAATATCCGTATGTCACTTTACCTGATATGATTATGATGAGTCTCAGAAGTGCATGAATGATACATATAATCTGAAGTTCTATTTGTACTTTGGAACGTGACAAAAGTTTAACTTGATTTTTTACCGCAAAACTTACTAAGACATATATTTTCACCATACAAACTCAGATTTTCAATGTACCAAATATAGAAAATTACATCCTCCCAATGATGTTTCGATCTTGTTTGCGTACAAGACAGCAACATTATCTACTGCGATCGTGGCACGCATACACCCGACAACAATGCAATTTACAACGACCTATGCCTGCACAAAATTTGTTCAACGTCACTTCTCAAAAAAAAAAAAAATTTGTTCAACGCCACAGCCAGTAGTTTGGTCACACCTCCAATTTTGTTCTAGAAAGGAAAACCAACATATCAACAGTAGTAGAAAACCAATTTGATCGAAACATCGTGTTCAAGAGTAGTATTAAGCTTTATTCATTATGGGAATGGAGACCCCTTCACAACTCTAGAAGAATATAGGTAGGAAGTGGAAATGTTGATATGTTGTAGTGGATTATTAGTTGTTAACAGCATTATGTGAGAAGATGACACTTGCCTTATGATTTCTGACTCAAGTATTCCCAATAGATTCTCGTGTCAGGCAAAGAAGGCATAAACCCAATATATTACAATCACGTGGGACTCAAAACTGTAAGGAAAGTATAGAGAAAATCAGTTTTGACTAATTCAAATGTTGTGATTATTTCTCTATCAATTAGAAATATATTCTCCACCAAATTAGGGAGAAAATCATGGAGTAAATGTTAGTTTAATCTGTATAAATGTAGACTTCTTGTAAACAGAAATTAGAGTGAAATACACATCAAGTTCAACAATCGAACTTTTCTTCTCTCAGTTTTTTTCATGGTATCAGAGCGCTCTTGAATCAAGAGTTGATCTTTTCATCAAAAACCTAACCCAATCTCTTCAGTCATGTCAACAAAATCTGCTCTATGTTCTGATCTTGCTGCAGAAAAAAATTCTTCTAGTGTACACGTCCAAGAAACGAATGTTGTACTAACACCAGAGAAGCTTGACGGTTCGAATTACATAGAGTGGGCGTTGAGTGCTGAAGATAGTCTCAAAGGCAGGAGCAAATGGGGATACGTCACCGGTACTACAATCGCACCTGCTGACAAAACTTCTCAGGAATACGAAACCTGGGAAGGAGATCGCTACAAAGTGAAAAACATGTATTCTGGCAGCCATGAACCAGGAGATCAGATTGATGTTCCTACGCCTTCCAACTGCAAAAGATGTGTGGGATGCGGCAAAGGAAATGTATTCTGTTGCTCAAGACGATTCACGTGCTTATCAATTGCACTGTGAGATCATGCAGCTCAAGCAGAATGGAGACACAGTGATTTCCTATTTCGGAAAACTCCAAACGATTTGGAGAGAAAACGATTCCATTGAAGCTTGCATAATGGAATGTAAAAATGACATGGAGGCACACTCTAAACGAATTAATGCGCATAGAGTATATGTGTTTCTAGCTGGATTGGATCCTCATCTTGATAGCGTTAGAGGGCGGATTTTATCAACAAAACCGCTTCCTGGCCTTCTTATTGCATACGCTAATGTATGTGCTGAATCGAATAGGATGGTGACCATGATGAACAATCCCACAGATGGAGCAGCCTTCCTGATGAAGAGGCCAAAATCGAAAAAAGGAGGAAAATGTACTCACTGTGGAATGAACGGACATATCATTGATGGTTGTTTCGAAATTATTGGATATCCTGAATGGCATCCAAAAGGGAAGAAAAAGAATGGAGAAAAGGAGAAAGTAGGTAAGGGTCTGGTAGCACAAACAGGTAAACACAAATCTCAATCCCTTAAGTCCAACGCTGTTTCTAGTAGTCGTGATTGGATAGCTGACACAGGGGCTTCTGATCATATGACTTGTGATAAGGGTAGATTTGCTGCGATTTCAAATAATAAGCCGAATCTTTCTATTGTTAATGCCAATGGAGATACCTCACCGGTTGAAGCAATCGGTGATGTATCAGTTTCACCCGATCTTTCTCTGTCCAAAGTCCTTTATGTACCCACATTGGATTGTTCCTTGTTATCAATTTCTAAAATGACTAAGGAACATGATTGCCATGCTGATTTCTCATCCACTGATTTTGTTTTGCAGAAAAACGGGACACAAACGGTGATTGGCAGTGGCAAGGAAGTTGATGGAGTATACATTTTGGATTCGCAGAAATCATCTGGTGCAGGAAGGGCACTCCGTGTTGGTGATAATAACCTTGTTAGCAATAGGAATAAAATATGGTTATGGCATGTTAGATTAGGGCATCCTTCGTTCAGTTATTTGAATCATTTGTTCCCAACTTTGTTTAAAGGTTTAGATGTTTCGGATTTTGCTTGTTCAACATGTTCTTTGTCGAAAAGCCATAGAACGAATTTTCCAAAATCAAAATTTCATTCTGCTGAAAAACCTTTCGATTTGATTTATACTGACATATGGGGTCCTTCTCCAATTTCGACTGCAAATGGCATGCGTTGGTTTATATTGTTTGTTGATGATTGTACAAGGTTCACCTGGTTATATTTGATTAAACATAAGAGTGATGCCTGCAGTATCATAAAACGTTTTTATGACATGATTTTAACTCAATTTGAGACAAAGGTTAAAATGTTCCGATCAGATAACGGAGCAGAATTTTTGTCGCAAGAACTGAAATCCTTCTTTCTCGAAAAAGGAATTTTACATCAAACAAGTTGTGCTTATACTCCACAGCAAAACGGAATTGCTGAAAGGAAGAATAAGCATTTACTCACTGTCACACGATCATTGCTGATAGGTGGTAGTGTTCCAAATTTTCTGTGGGGAGAAGCATTGCACTCAGCGGTGTATTTAATAAATAGGACTCCATCTAGCGTACTGAATTTCAAAAACCCTCTTGACAAGCTCTCTGAATTTCATAAAATTACTTCCATTATCAACATTTCTCCAAAGGTTTTCGGTTGTGTCGTGTTTGTTCATTTGCATAAACACCAGAGACATAAACTAGAAGCACAAGCATTGAAATGTGTTTTTGTTGGTTATGGAATAAATCAAAAGGGATATCGTGCATATCATCCAGCATCAAAGAAATTTTATGTAACAATGGATTTGGTTTTTCATGAACAAACACTGTTTTATGGTAAACCGAATTATGCACTTCAGAGGGAGAGTACGGGTGAAGTTCACAATTCTAGCAATTATCAAGGGGTACTGGATTTTGAAATTGTTAGGAAATTGAGCTCACATGATTCTGGTATGGATAACATGACTGATAGTAATACAGATGCACCAGTCGATGCACCTGGTGCATCCCAGGAATCTGATAATTCCAACATTGCTGTCTCTCTTGCACGAGAAGAATATGAAAATTCTCAATGTATACCTGCATCTCCTACCATGGCGCAGTCAATCCCAGGAGTGTCTCAAGTTCCACAGGTATCCTCTATTCCTGAGAATTTTTCTGCGAATATTTCTGAGACTTTTCATGATTTTTCTCTTGCTGATGTGGATGAACCACCTATTGAACCAATACCTGAACAGCTTGAACTTGTTCTGAATATCATTGAACCAGAAACCATACCTACCACTTCTACCTATCGATTACCTCCTCGAATTAACAGAGGAAAACCTCCAGTTAGATATGAGCCGGATTTGAAATCAAAAGCAAAATATGCCTTGAACAAGTACATATCTGATCATAGGTTGTCCAAGAATTATGCCTCTTACGTGTCAACTCTATCTTCTATCACTATTCCTAGAGATGTGCAGGAGGCTTTAAGGGATCTAGAGTGGAAGAGAGCGATGGAGGTAGAACTGGAAGCTTTGAAGAAGAATAAAACTTGGCATCTGGAAGATTTACCAGAAGGAAAAAGAGCAGTAGGTTAAAAGTGGGTGTTCACAATCAAGTTCAGCTCTAATGGTTCTTTAGAAAGGCGAAAAGCAAGATTAGTTGCTAGAAGATTCACTCAGACATATGGAGTGGATTACAATGAAACTTTTGCACCAGTGGCTAAGCTCAACACTGTGCGAATTCTAATGTCCTTGGCAGCAACTAAAGATTGGCCTTTGTACTAGTATGACGTGAAAAACGCATTCCTACATGGTGATTTAGTGGAGGAAGTGTACATGGAACCAACCCCAGGAATTGCCGAGTATGAAGGCATAACACAAGTATGCAGGTTGGATAAGGCCTTGTACGAACTGAAACAGTCTCCACGGGCTTGGTTTGGGCGTTTCTCGCAAGCTATGAGGAATTTCAATTATGATCAAAGTGACTGTGATCATACGTTGTTCTTCAAAATGAATGGTGAGAAACTCACAATATTATTGATTTATGTCGATGACATGATTGTCACAGGAAATGATGTTGAAGAAATGACGCAGCTGCAAGAGTATCTTAACAGCGAATTTGAAATGAAGAATCTTGGTGAGTTAAAATATTTCTTAGGCATTGAAGTGGCTCGGTCAGATGCTGGAATTTCATTGTCACAAAGGAAATATGTTCTTGACTTGTTAACCGAGACTGGAATGGCAGATGCGAAACCCATAGACACTCCAATCGAGTAGAATTGCAAACTTGGATTATGTCTAGATGAAGAACAGATGGATAAGTCAAGATATCAGAGACTAGTTGGTAAATTGATTTATTTGGCTCACACCAGACCGGATATTTCATTTGCTGTGAGTACTGCTAGTCAATTTATGCAGGATCCACGACATTCACACATGAAATTGGTGGAACGCATTCTTAGATATCTCAAGAAAGCTCCTGGCAAAGGATTGTTGTTTAAAAAACATGGCAACTCCGATGTACAAAGCTTTACCGATGCAGACTGGGCAGGCTCAATGGTGGATAGAAGATCAACATCAGGTTTTCTTACATTTGTTTGGGGAAATCTAATTTCTTGGAGGAGCAAGAAACAGACTGTAGTGGCAAGATCCAGCGCTGAAGCAGAATATCAAAGCTTAGTGCACGGAATATGTGAATTGATTTGGGTTCAAAGATTGCTTGAAGAATTGAAGTTAAATTCGGATGATCCAATGAAAGTTTTCTGTGATAGCAACTCAGCTATGGAAATCGCGAAGAACCCTGTACAGCATGACCAAACCAAACACATTGAAATCGACCGGCATTTTATCAGAGAAAAATTGGATGCAGGTCTGATCAAATTGGTTTATGTTCATACAGGAAAACAACTTGCAGATGTGCTTACGAAGGGTGTGTCCAAGGCAAACTTTCAACAAGCAGTATCCAAGCTTGGTATGTGCGATATACACTCACCAGCTTGAGAGGGAGTGTAAGGAAAGTTTAGAGAAAATCAATTTTGACTAATTCAAATGTTGTGATTATTTCTCTATTAATTAGAAATATATTCTCCACCAAATCAGGGAGAAAATCAGGGAGTATATGTTAGTTTAATCTGTATAAATGTAGACTTCTTGTAAACAGAAATTAGAGTGAAAATACACATCGAGTTCAAAAAAAATGTTATAAATATATAAAACCAATTAAGTTGGCCTCACACAACAGTTTAAGCTATTGTGGTGAAATGATCACTTAACATGGTATCAGAGCCAAGTTGTCTCGATGGTTAGGGGCGGTGCCCGGTTATATCCCTTTGCCCAATATATCCATCAGATGTCCAGTCCTGCTCTGGACTGAGGGGGGGGTGTCAGGAATCCCACATCGGACAATTACAAAGGCATTCAAGAGTTTATAATAGTATGCAAACCTCCCCCTCTTGAGCTAGCTTTTAGGGGTGAGTTAGGCCTTTCTAACAGTATCTATATCCTCATTTGGTGATCGCTTTTGAAGAGTAACTCTTGAACTCTCTCTGTTAAAAAAGACCATTCTCTCTATTAAAAAAGACCTTCAAATTTGTTCTTCTCCTTTCCTTAGGTAGGTAGATGCTAACAAAAATTAAAACTAAAGCCTAGGATGGAAGAAAGTGAAAAATAATATAAAACCCTAACTTCTACCACTTTTTTTTCCATCGCAGTTACAATTTATAAGACTATTATGTTCTAAACCGTGTATTTTTCTATCAAAATTATAGAATTAGGCATGGGCTGAAACATGCTCATCATAATTCATTTATCTATTTGATTATGTTCTCTTCACCATACAACCTCCCTTCAACTTGTGTAGCAGACCATGTATCACCCCTAAGCTTGTTTGAGAGAAAAACACATAAGAATGAAATATGGCCGCGTCTTAATTCTTGTCTCTATTTGTTTATCTTCTCTTAATTATACGACCTCCTTTTACCTTATGTAATAGACCATGTATCACCTTTAATCTTATTTGATAGAAATATATGCAGACTCATATATGTTTGCTACGATTTATTAGGCCAAAAATGGTATTTTCTTTATTTTTTTCCTTAAATATGTTATATTCTTGGCTATGTCTTTCCCTAAGCAACTGAAGTGAATCACACGTTAAAACAATACTTAATAATGATATACAGATGCACAAGAAGGGGGGGTTGAATTGTGTAT
>JANIJF010000009.1:20658665-20668750 GCA_024520955.1 Erythroxylum bequaertii
CAAGGAATTTTTTTTAAATTATTATCTTATGCATTTAGCGAGGTTATTATTTTATCCCATTGGCCCAAGTCGGGACCAAACAAAATTATTATTTAATCGAGATTATTAATTTATCGAATATTGATTTATCGAGGTTTTACTGTAACAATTACAGATTATATCGAAATTCTAGTAATGGGTTTGCAAATAAATGATTCAATGAACACATTAAAATAAGCTTTTCGCAATACCCAATTCAACCAACATAAGATAACATAATTAATTCCTAATGAGAGAAGGAAAAAACAAAAATAGTGAAATATACTTAACCTTGGTCGTCAACATCGTTGTCACCTCCAAACCAGCGTAAGGATGTCTTGCCCTTCATGGGTCTCTCCCAAGAAAATGCTCTCTATTGTGCCTCCACTCTCTCTATTCACTAGCTATTATTCTGTGATTTGAAGAATTAATATCTGGTCCATCTTACTATTCACTCCTTTTTAACCCTCACGCTCCTACTATAGAAAATGTCTAATCTTTCAAAAATGGCCCAAATATGGGCTTTTGACTCATTTTAACTTCTTTTCTTTTGAATTGTGTCCAAAAACACGTATGAGTCAAAGAGAGTATCTTAAGTAATTTCATGTCAATAATCACTAAGTGTTATGGAATAATTTTATAATAAGTTAAGCACTTATCACCTACTGACTATTTATCTAATCTTGTGTAGCTGTTTTCTTATTTTTTGTCATATTTATTTTTATTAGTTTTATTTTTGTAAATTTTATTTATACCTTACTTTATTTTATTTTCTTTGTTTTTGTTTACTTTGATTTCACGAGTGATTGTGGTGTATGACAACATCCTGTATTTCTAAAAACAGATCTAAAACTTGAGAAAACATTACATTGCAATGAAAGAGAATGAATGATATGTTTGACACATTTAATCCATTACACATAGTAATTAATGTCATAAAATGCTTAAGATAGTCACTTTATTCCATATTTGATCTTAGGTACAATTTGAGAGCATAACAGCTAAAGTGAGCTGAAAGCATACTCATGGCCAAACAAATAAATTGTCACAACCGTTAGCATTCACTCACGGCTGTGACATGTTTTGCTTGGGCGTGGGACACATCTCACACCCATGGTCGTGGGACACCACTTATGGTTGTGAACACCAATGCATGGCCGTGAGACACTCTAGCACGCCTATGATTCATTTGCCACCAATCCTGAAGACCTACTTTTTACTATAAATAGAATATTATATGACGACATAAAGGATGATTCATTTATTCTTCGTTATTCTGGGTTTTGGGAAGAAGAACAGAGGGTGGATAGAAGCATTTTTCTTTATTTCTCTCTTCAGTCTTTAACAAGATAGATAGATCTTATGCTGATTCTTAGAGATTGATGGAGAAGATGGAGGGCTAAGTTCCCAAAACCAGTTCAAAGTTGAAATCGATGCCCAAGTCACGGTTAAGCTTATCTAATATTTTTTAATCTTGAATCTCTCTTTTTAGATTGTTATCATTGTTTGATGTTGATTGAATCAGGTTTTGTAAATATGATCATAATGCATTCATTAGATTGTTTTATTACAAACCCATTGCTAGAATGTTGAACATAATTTGTAATTGTTATATTTGATGTTTGTTAGTAGCTACTAATGATCTTGTATTGTTAGGAACAACATAACTGCTAGAATGTTGAATATAATTTGTAATTGTTATATTTGATGTTCGTTAGTAGCTATTAATGATCTTGTATTGTTAGGAACAACATAACTTAGATAACCTGAACGTTTGAGGTTACTGACTATATTGATTCGTTTTTCATTTCATAATGCGACTACCCCATTAAATTTAGTGATTGTATCATAGGTTATTCAGTGGTTAAGTTTAATTATCGTGCATCTCTTAATTAAACATAACCTAAGGGAAAATCAGGATTAGCAGAATTTATTATTAGTCTAAGATCAATAGGTCAACAAAAGGTGTGAAACCATTAGAACAGTGAGATATGTTTAATCGTATCTAGGCCAAGATTGATCCTAGACATAGACTATACATATATTTGAAACCTTTATTATTTTTGATTGTTTTCTATAATTTTTCTCGTTAGTTTAAGTTAAAGTTATTTTCTCAACTACGTAAAACCCAAACCCCCCATTTTTATTTCCTTTACATTAATTACTTTCATTGCAAAAATTAACCGAGCATTCCCTGTGGATACGATCTCGACTTGCTATAGCTACAAATTTTTAGTGTGCAGGGTTAGGTAAATTTTGCATTCAACTCGACATGCGTTATTAATGATCCAATTAAGAAATAAAAGATACATTAGAATTACAACTTAGAAAGATGGAAGAAGAAAGGAGAACAATGATAAAGTATGCTTTACAAAGCTAGGGATAAATGCTCAATATTTTGGGATTAAATCTAATCCAGATGTTTCAAGAAAAAGTTCTATTTGATGAACTAATTAAGGAATATCCCACTGCATATATTGCCATCTTTTTAAAAATATATGATACATCCAAAATCAATGAGATAACTGAAGATGTCAATATGTTAAGGTTATTCCCATTCAAACTGAGAGATTGAGCTAAAATGTGGTTACATTACTTTTTGGATTAATTAACATTTGGAAAAGTCTTATAGAGATGTTCCTTATCGAATTCTTTCCACCATTTAAGAAAACAATGTTAAGAAATAATGTTTCTTCTTTTGAGTAGTTCAATCAATAATGATACCTTATATAAAACATGGAAGATATATAACGATTTGCTAACTAAAACATGGAAGATATATAACGATTTACTATGTAAGTTTCCATAACTAAACCTTCTAATATGGATGTAAGTCCATGAAATTTTCAATGGTCTGGTGAACTCTATAAGGTAGATGATGGATACTATAGTAGGTGAAACATTGAACAATAGGACTTTGAAATTTGTTCTAGATTTAATAGGAGAGATGATTATGAATAACTACTAGTAACAATTAAGAAAGGCAAGAGTAAACAAATATGAAAGGATCCATAATATAGATGCCATAGCTACAATCAAGAATGAAAATTTGACCTTTTTAACGCATTACCTAAGTTCAATATGAAATTTAATTAAGTCTGGTTTATGCCACCTATACCCTTTAGTGCCTCCTTAATCTTAGTAGCAAGCATCTTAGAAATGATCTTATTGATGACATTGTAGCATAAAATCAGTCTATAATTATTTAGGGACAAGAATTATACTTTTTAAAGACCAATCTTTCATAAGTTTGGTTGAACTTCCTTATTGACCTACCTGAGAACAATTTCAATATAGTGTTGATTACCTGAGAACCATTCCAATATAGTGTTGATTATTAGGTTGCCTATAAGGTGCCATGTCACTTGGCAAAAGCTTGCATCTAATCCATTAGGACCAAGGGATGTTCTAGTATGATACTGAAAGAGCTATCTTAATTTCTAAACCATTTAAAGGCTTGATTAATAGTTCTTTATTTTGTTAGGAGAGACCTATATAC
The DNA here is from genome assembly GCA_024520955.1 of Erythroxylum bequaertii. Taxonomy (NCBI): domain Eukaryota; kingdom Viridiplantae; phylum Streptophyta; class Magnoliopsida; order Malpighiales; family Erythroxylaceae; genus Erythroxylum; species Erythroxylum bequaertii. Next base: position 20,662,183 of record JANIJF010000009.1, read on the forward strand.
ATAAGAAAGATTTGTTAAAGGTCCTAGTTTCATTTAGAAATGGTTAAAAGATATTTTTTCAATCCCTCTTAGTCATTGATCCTCCTTCCATTTTCATTCTACAGAGGAAAAATTTTATTCTAATTCCTTCTATCTAATATAGAGTTATGAAAGTATCTAGTATTCTGATCTCCATGTAACGTTCAACTGATTTTGGTATTTCGCATTAGAATAAAATAATGGTTCTCTAAAGCTTGTGTGCAAATTATAAAAGCTTTCATTTCCTAATCTTTTTATCCATGTCCTGTAGTGCTCTCTTAAGCTCTGATTAGGTAGATCTCAGCTCCTCTCTAGCTTTATTGATAAATTTATCAATTTATTTGATTTCTCCTTATGGAGCTTTTTCAATTCAACTCACATATTGTAATTTCCTCATACATTTATAGGTTTCATATCCTTCAATTTGATTATCAAGTCATCTTTTCATAACTTCTTCAAATCTTTTAATCTTAGAGAGGAGGTTGAAATATTTAAAGGGGAAGTTTAGCTTTCCTAAATATATGCCTAAATTAAATTCAATGGGTTAGGGTTAAAACATAAGAGTATTTGAAGGCAAGTCTTAACCTTATAAGTCAATCATTAACTTGATTGTTACACCAGGTATAGTAACCTCCATGATACTTGTTAATAAGTTCATGATAATATATTTTCAACTAAAAAGATTCTAATGAGTCAATAATGAAAATAATCATTTTAAATAAAAGAGACAATTCAAATTCAAATTAAGATTTAGAAATTAAAATTTTTAAATATGAATATCCTAATAATTTTTCTTATTTGAAAGAAATTTCAGCCTAAAATATAAACATCATCAATACGTTAACATATATATCCTTTTTACCATATAAGTAAGATACAACATCAAAACTTAAGAAAATAAACTTATAACACATTCTTAGAATCATGCAATCAATATTTAAAAGATGAAAAATTATTTTCTTTGTCAAAAAATTGTAATAATTCAAAATATATGGTGTTGAAAATTTTAATGACACCAAGTCATGCTGACATTCTAAAATATTCAGCTTAGAAAACTTATACATGGCCATCTCCATAATCTCCCCTGCAAACTTAACCTCTGGCAATTGTAAATAATAGCCTTTCAAATAAGGCTAAAGAAAAACAACACGATACTTCACCTCCCTCTAAGGAATCTACAAATTGTGAGTTCAATAGAAACACTCAAATAACTCCAAGTAAAAAATCTTAAACAGGATTAAGAGTTTAAACCTGTTGTTAAAAGGAGATCAAGCAAAAGAAAAAGGACCCAATTGGGGGGTCTAAATCATAACCATTTCGGCTTGTAATATTAGAGGGGCTAATGCCCCTCACAAAAACCTTTTGACGAGGAATATAGTACTACAGAATAAAGCTTCTCTAGCTGGTTTCTTGGAGATCATAATCTCCAAATTGCAACATTCTCCAATTTTTTCCTAGGCATTGGAACTTGATTTCTAATTATAATCACCACCCCAACGGGAGAATATTGGTTGTATATACTACTCCAGATGTCACCATTAGAATTTGTTTCACTTCAGATCAAGTAATTCATCTTGAAGTTACTCAAAAGGAATCAGGTATATCATTCTTCACTTCATTGTATATGCTCATAATAATGCCTATCATAGATCTACATTTTGGAGCCAACTTAAATCTTTTGTAGTGAAAATCTCTCAACCTTGGCTTTTTGTTGGAGACTTCAATGCTTTCATCAATCTTAAGGAAGCACATGGGCTTAGATCTGTTGGCAGCCCTTGCAATGAAATGAGATAATGCCTATTAGACATTCAAGTTTCAAATATCCCTGGGGAAGGTAACTTTTACACCTGGTGCAACAAGCAAGTTAGAGATAATTTCGTTTAGAAAAAGCTAGACAGATGCATGGAAAATCAATTGTGATTTATGACTTAACCAAGCAGCTACACTCACTTCTTAGGATAGTAAATTATGTAGATTCAGATAGAACATATTCACCCTTCAGATTTAACAACTTCTTTGCTAATCTTGCTAAATTTGACTTATGTTTTTTGAAAGCTTTATGTGCACCCATTCAAGGTTCCAAAAAATTCATACTTAGAAGGAAGCTGTCACTCATTAAGCAGGAAATTAAAGTGTTGTTTAAGAATAGCATTGGCAATATACACCATCTTTTGAACACAAAAAAACTACTTTTGAGAGGATTCAATCTCAACTCTAAGTTGATCCCCATACCTCCTATTTATATAATAAAAAAAGATTAGTCATGCAACACCTCTCTAATGCACTTACTTATGATTATTCCTTATTGAAGAAAAGGTCAAGGGTCGAATGGATGAGAGGGAGATATAGGAATACAACATTTTTCCATAGGGTAGTTAACTATAAGAAAAACAATAACAAAATTGTCTCTTTGATGCATAACAACCGAGAGTTGAATTCTCAACATTCCTTGATACATGGAGCTTTGATTACTTCTCACATCTCTTGAAAGACTTTTTTAAGGCCACTTCATCTTAACTTTTCCTAAGAGAACTTATGCAGTTTGGTTTTACTTCTCAAGAAGTAGAATTGTTGACTCAACTAATCTCCAATCTAGAAATTAAAGATTCACTGAAGACCAAGAACCCCTATAAAGCACCTGGCCTCGATGGATTTAATTCTTTATTTTCAATAAATCTTGGCATCTAATCAAGCCTACAATTTTAGTTGTAATACCTGAATTATACAATAAAAGGAAGTTGTTGATAGAATTCAATAGCATATTTATAACTCTTGTGTGCAAAGCTAGTGAATATGCAACTTTTTATGATTTTAGGCCAATTTCATGTTGCAATACAGTGTATAAAATCATCTCCAAGGTGCTAGCATAGAGATTAAAAAGGGTGTTAAGGAATTACATTGATTTATCTCAGGGTGGCTTTATATCGGGTCGAGTTATAGGAGACAATATACTGTTATTATAAGAACTTGTCAGTTCTTATGGTTTTAGAAGAGGAAGAAAGAACTGCTTTTTTAAAGTAGACCCAAATTGATAGTGTTAATTGGAAATTCATTTTAAATACTCTTCAAACCTTGGATTTTTCCCCAAATTTTCATAAAATGGATCTCATAATGTATTAAAACTCCTACTTACAAAATCTTGGTGAGTGGGCAACCTATTAAACATTGTAAAAACTCAAAGGGAATTAGTCAAGGAGATTTCATATCTCATATCTCGTATCTCTTTTCTCTTATTACGGAGGTTTTTAGTAGAACTTTTAAAGTAGGGCAAAATGGGCTAAAGCATTCAAATTTCACTCCAAGTTCAAAAATTAAAGGATTGCAAACCAGAGTTTTGTAGATGACCTTTTAATTCTTTCCAAGGTAGGCCATATATCAGTCTCCACATGAATGAAAGCCCTAAAAATCTTCAACGATCTCTCTAGTTTGGAAGTTAATTATACAAAAAGCGGCTTCTTCTCATCCAAATCTGCATTAGAGAATGAATCAACTATTAATTCCATCACTAGTTTCTGGTTTCAATCCTTCTTTTTAGTCTATCTTGGTATTCCAGTTTCAAGCTTTAATCCTACTTCTGCTGACTTTTCCTTACTAGTTGAAATAATAAAAAGAAAAATTGCATCCTAGAGCTCTAAAACTCTATCAACTACAGGAAGGATCCAATTCATATCTTCTGCTATGAATTCTATTAAAGTCTTCTAGTTTGCACACCTGGCTATTGATAAGTGTGAATTGCATTGTGATTTAGGGTTTACTTTGATATGTATTTAATTGTTAATTCAATCGTTTAGTATGTGTTTAGGTTAGAATTGTGTTAGTTTGTTAATTATTTATGTTTTAAGTGTTTTATGGATTAGTACAACTCTTTGAGCTTAATTATTATGTTTTTGAGGTACCTTGATGTGTTTGTTAGTGTTTTAAGGTCAACATCAAAGAATGGAGAAGTTTTAGTGACACTAAGGCCAAAACAACAACCCACGATCTTGGCACAACAAGCCATAATCGTGACAGAAGCACTAGAGTTGGCCCACGATCGTGACAAAAGCCCAAGATATGGCCATGAACATAGTCTATGTTGAGTAGACACATAGACACTAAAAAATATCAAGTTTCGAGGATTTTTCAAACTTTTTGGACCCTAGAAAAACCCTAGGGTTGCTCAGAACTCAAAAGGTATTTAAAGAATAAGACAAAGAGGCAGGGAGAGTTTTTGCATCAGCTATTTTTAGAGAAACCCTAGAGAGACTTGTTAAGAGATAGAGAAAGAGAAGAAGGAAGAGAGAAGGGGAGAAGAAGCCGACTCAACATACTTCTCGGATCAGGAGTTTCCAGACGTCGCTGTCTCCTGTCAACCATTCAATTTGTATCTCCTGCTATTTTTAGTTTTATTATTGTATAGAATTGGAATAATAGTTATTGTTAGGATTTTTAGATGTTGATGACGATTTAAACTCACATTCAGGGTTTTATCTTTGATTTAATGAAATCTGATTATTTATGTGTTATTTGGATCTTTTGTGATTTAATTATAGACGTGCATAATTCGATAACAAAATGAGAGGGTGAATCGAATAAAAATAATTAAATTGGGCTAACGAGAGTTAGGTGATTTAATATAATAAGAATTAAATCAAATTGGTAAATTGTGGAAAGAGAGATCTTGCATAGGTTTTTGATAGTTTATTAGACAACTTTAGTTCAAATTAGGGTTTTGGATAGGTTGTTAATTGAGAAATTGCAACTTCCTTAACTTGATTAGGGTTTATAATTTAGGGTTAATGATTATAACTCGAGAGAGAGTAATCAACCATAGGATCATCTAGAACCAATAATCTGATAATTCATAATCAATTAGGTTAATGTTAAGGATAGGTAAAATTCCCTTTATCTCAATTGGTAATTCCTTTGGGTTAATTCTTGCGTGAGTGTTACGACTGCTAAATTGTTAATATTTTCATGATTGATTCTTGAATTGATTTGCTTGATTAAATTAAATTCTCATTTTAGTTCCATTACATTTTGAATTTTGCGAATTGTTCTGGCCATAGATTATAGGATTAGATTATCCCTCCTCGTGGGATTGATACCATAGGTATTATGTGAGCGAATCGTGGGCTTGCAAATTATTGAGGTTAATTAATTAAAAATTACACACATCAAACAACCTGATCAAGTTTTTGGCACCGTTGCCAGGGAGGTAATTAGTTTAGTTCTTTAGTTTAAGGCTTTTTCATTATCTTTTGTTTTAATTAAAAAATAGAGAAAGAGGTTTGGGGCATAAAGTAAAGACACAACAAGACATCTTAGAGTGAGAATGAGACATCTGAAGAGCTAGATGCAAAGAAGAAATGGAAAGAATAATGATGAAGGATAGATATTATAGGGAGCAAGGAACTTTTTCGAACTACAATGAGACACAATATGGTTGGGGAAGTAACGATCCTTATTAGAACATGTACACTCTGGGTTGCAGAACCACCCAAATTTCTATTGGTCCAACAATGTAGGACTCACTTATAACATCAAGACCTATTAGGATTTCAACAGGATGAGTCTAGTTCGTGGGATTATAAATTGGACAAGATCCTAGATAGGCTCATGGTTATGGAAGAGGGTCAGAGGAGACTAGAAGAGCAAATTGAGCAAGCAACGAAAAATCATGCCTCATTTATTCATAACCTAGAGATTCAAATGAGACAGCTTTATTGTGAATTTTGTAAGAGATGTGTGGAAGACTTTTTAAGTAATATATAAATACATCAAAGAGATTAATATGAAGTTATCGCATCTAAAAATAGGGGAGAGCTAGAAGGATCAATGGAAAATCAAACTGAAGCCCACCTTATTAAAGACCAAGAGATGAGGAAAGAAGATGAAGAAAAGGATGAAAACCCCTTATATTATCTGCCAGATCCTGGTATACCATGCTTGAACATCGAAAAATCTTAGGTAGATGTCCACGAAAGGACCTTATCATTCGGATTAATGATGACCAAGTGAAATTCAACATGAATGACATATTTAAGAATTCGAAGGATAGTAGCTCATTTAGGATAATTGATGTGTTCGAATCTTCTAAAGAACAAAAGGAAGAACATATAACAAAAGACATCGAGTTTGAAGAAGCTATAAAAGTCTCTGCCTGTGAAGCAAAAGAAGTAGAGGAGACGGATGTGATTAGGGAAGAAAGAGAGCAACTCACCTTCTTACAGGATAAAGTGTTGGATTCGATTGAAGATTCAGGGAGTTTTGTTATTCTCTATTTTATTGACATTTTGTTAATGAAAGGGAAATTACAAAAATTAATTGGTTTTCTCAACTTTATTAATATTGTCCTTCTTATCATTTTACAATTTGTAGCTTACTTACAAGCTACAAAACTGATATTGAACGAAAAGGGTGGAAGCAAGCCGCTCATAATTGATCCCGACTAAATTTCCAATAAAAGAAGAGCATCGTGGTACCGATGTTAAAAGAAGCACTGCATGGGAGGCAACCCATGGATTGTTAATTCCATGATTATTTCCTTTGATTTTTAGATAGTTGAATT
>JANIJF010000009.1:20674235-20685636 GCA_024520955.1 Erythroxylum bequaertii
TGTTATGTCTAGCTCTCCTCTTGAGATATGACTCAATTTCACTTTTGATTTTGTCCATACTTCTTTTCGTTTGACCATTAGTCTTGCTACCGTCATGATACTGTTCACGAAAGTCTCATCAGCCAATTAGGATCCCTAATTGCGTTTCAATTATTCTCACTATCTCAATCAGAACAATTTTATGCCATACTTTGAAAGATCAAAACATTTCTTGCACTAAGATTCCATAAAATAGTCACTTAAACACTTTCTTTACCACATATTCATTAATCATCACCAGAACTTATTTCATCTTATCCAGAGGCCAATTAGTAACCTATACCATTCAGACTTTCACGGGTTAAACACTGGGTCAATAGGTTGATCTGATAAATAATTGCATAGCTGCTGCCTGCTTTAATATAACTTGGCGCATGTTTCCTCAACCTGGTATTTGAGATGGGGATTGGGACATCACATTGGAAACCAGGTAAAGTAAGCAGCAGGACCATCCTATTAACGGTGTTAGCAGTAACATGCCAAATCACAGGCAAAGAATTCCTTTTGCTTCAATGTACAACCCAAGAGTGTGCACAGCTGGTCAAATTTGTATGGGCATCACATTGGAAACCAGGCTAATGAAATGATACATATCCAATTGCAAGTTGCAACTGTTATCTCTAGTGTGGATGACAGAAACAGTGAAATGCAGATTCAGTAACAAAAGAGGCTGCATAAATGGAGTAAGACGACCATTATCATTTATACCAACCAAGTTCTAGTTGCAGAGCTACAATGCAAGTTGAGACAGAAAGAAAGAGGGAGCTACCAAATAATGTAACAAAACCAAGAATTTCATTTTGTCAAGCTCTACGATTCTTGGGGACAAACTAGAGGTTACAAATCGAAAATTATGTTCAAAGATCATACTGAAGGGAAGAACTTGTTAAGATTGAAAGGTAAGGAGTAGAACTCCTCACTCCTTGTGTCCGTTTTGAACGACCTGAACCTGTCCCACCAGTGCATACCTCTATCCTTCCTGGTTGCATTGTCTTTCCGGTATAACGTTACATCCAAGAAGACCGCCAAAAATCCAGCAACAAAAGGTTCTGATGAGAATGGCACATTAACCATGTCATTGAACTGCCAAAAGTGACCATAATTAGTATCAGGATCATCTGAACAATGGTCAGAATTCTTAGAGAGTAAAGTAGGGAAGTCGAGTTGGTTACCCATCTTGCACCAGTGTGCACTGGTCCATAACCATTAACTGCTGTATACTCATTGAAGTATTGAGGTACTGATAATCCCATGAAAACAGAGAAGCCAAGTATAAACTTTGTTCTAAAGCTGTTTAAGTTGCAGAACTGGAGGAGACTGAGACCTGATGAACCTGCTCGTGTTCAACCCCAAAAAGAATTAAGTTAGATTTTTCATGTTTAAGGTTAAGAAGCCCTCCATAACATACTTTTACTGGTACATACCAACATAAGCAAATAACAGGCAGTATAGAGCTGCAACAATCGGAGCTGGAATTGAGGCAAAAACAGCTCCAAATTTTCCTGAACCGCGAAGTATGTGAGTTACATGTGTTGTTAAAATGGAGGAAGGAAGAAAGAGTTACATCAAGATAACTCACCGAGAATGGAAAAGAAAATCATGAACCCTGCTGATATTTGAACAACCCTTCGGCTGCCAACGCGTGTAAGTGCCAATAAACCAGCATTTTCGCTGCAGTTGAAGCAAAGCAAATTTAAGGGAAACTTGGAAAGGATTAGAAAGTTGTGTTGAATTGTCTGCTTTAAGATCACAAGAAAATCTTACATAGATACTGATGATCCATTTCCGGTCCCGAACATGCCAGAGAAGAGAATTCCAACTCCCTTAAGTAGTCAAGAAGAAAATTTTGAATTGTTATGAATCAGCAGAAACTTTCAACACTTATAGAAGCACAGAGTCAACCAGGTTATCAGAATTGCAACCAGAGAAATAGTACTAATTGATGCAAATTGAGTAAAGTTCTATAATTCAACTAAATAGTTATGATTTCAGGTACGAGAAGAATGAGTTAAAAGCTGGAGATAACCTGTTTTATTCAGATAGAGTGTCCATAGATTCGTATTTAGCTATCTTGTCTTCATGCATGTAATAATTAAATTACTATGATAAGTGCAAAGTAATCACTTGTGAAATCAGTACCTGCCAACCTACACCTCGGCTAAGGACTGAAGGAGGTATTGGAGTTGCACTAGCATACCTTGACACAGCAATGAAGCCACCGGTGGACTGTTAAGAGTATAAGAAACTAATTAGCGAAAATAAGAATTGTCTAAGACCTGATGTAAAAGAGATTTTGAAAATTCTTAATGATGAACAAAGTGGAATTTGAATATGGAGGAGAAATGCATTCTATGCTTCAGAAGCACTTCCACGCTGTTAGAATATGTGACTTTGAAACAATATTATCATAATATTTTCTTTAAGTTCAGATTTTATATTATGCTGATTTACATTAGATATTATCTGTTTTTAAATTTTAGTTAGAAAAAAACTATATAAATAAACAAGCTTCTATTCAATAAAAATTGAGAAAGTCTTCTCCACATAAAGAAACCAACAATTGGTATCAGAGCTCTCTTGATCTTAAGGGACCTCTAAGCCTACAAACCTATAACCTATAACCCATAACCCATAACTTATGCCTACAAACCCATAACCCATAACTCATTCTACACTTTTCCACACCACAAATCAAAAACCACACATCAAGCCTTCTTTGAAGTAAATGACTCGTGGGAAGCTGTAGATGAAGACTACGACGTTCCGGATTTGCCAACAAATCCTGCAATGACTCAAGTCAAGATGCACAAAGAAAAGAAAAAAAAATTCAGGAGGAGACAAAAACAAGAGTTTCAACAAGATCGACAACAACAACAACAAAAACAAAGATGGTTCATATCCACCATGCCCAAATTGAGAAAAAAAATCACCCACAGCAAAAAGTGAGAGGCGCTAAACAAGCTGTAAACGATCAACTTGAGGAGGAGGAGTTATTTGCAGCATCATGCCTAACCTAACAGCGAAATTAGGAGCACAAACGAAAAACGAAAAAAAAAGGTGCTTCGAGTTTGCAGTATCAAAGTCAAGGAGGAGTGTTAGAATATGTGACTTTGAAACAGTCAAAGATATTATCATAATATTTTCTTTAAGTTCAGATTTTATGTTATGCTGATTTAGATTAGATGTTATCTATTTTTAAATTTTAGTTAGAAAAAAACTGTATAAATAGACAAGCTTCTATTCAATAAAAATTGAGAAAGTCTTCTTCACATAAAAAAAAACCAACACATTCATTAGTCTTTGTGTCCATGGACATAAGCTTGCAAGCCAAACCAAAGTTTATATACACAAAACATCAAAGCTAATTTAAGGAATGGACAAATAACTTAAAATGAAACTTTGCAGGAGTCAGATAAAACTTTCATCATTAAATCAACAAAGGATATGTAACTAGCTGCAAATTAATGTGAATATAAATACCCTCCAAACAAGTACTGTACCTAGCATACAAAGCCTTTTATCACTGAAAGAGGTGAAAAGTAACTTACGCAAGAGATTTTCCCTTGAAAATTATTGGAGGAGCGACAGCAGCTAAAACACAAAAACCAATGTGGACCTGCAAGCGAAAAAGTGGAAAGTGTTAAAAACTTACCAACAGATGTTCATTTTGGGAATTAATATCCAAGAGCATAAAAGATATTACCATATATGACAAGAAAAACCACCCAAATTTGAGAGCACTATCAGTCCTGTAAACGTTGTACCAAAATGTTACCAGAAAAAGGGTTAGGATAAAATTAAAAGAAAGAGAAGCACATTGCAGACGTAACCTAATTGACAAGGTAATGGGAAACCACTGCTTGCAAACTAAAGTTAACCTCTTCAGAGGTACCACCACTTCATTTTAGTTGAACTACCCGTTTCTCCATAAGCATTCCCTTTGTTGTCATGTCATTTATTATTTTTCAAAGGAGATCTAAAAATTCCGGATTGATCATAACTCATAATTCAACAAATCAATATTTACCAAACCATCAAGCTGCTAACTGTTATAAGGACCAAAAGAATTGTGTATAAGATATGCAGCATAGAATCAATCATGGATTTTAAACAGAAAAGTTAATATACTCTGCACGCAAAAAAATTCTCCAGTAAGATCACAAAAGAGCAGACACTGTCATCAGTCCACAAGAAGCATCATTTCCCTAACTCAAAACTGGTTTCCAAATTCTATATATTTTTGGCATGCAAAATGAAACTTTATTTATTCACTTTTGAACATCATATTCTGCAAATGATAAGTCACAAAAGTGGCTGTGTTTAAGTAGACTATATATTATGGTTATGATTATCATAGTCCAATTTACAGCCCAAACTCTAGTGACCTAAAATAAAATGGTCAAGACAGGTAACATCAAAAAGCCTACCTCATTGCACGATAAAGAGGACGATACCACGTGACATATGCTCCAGGAACCCCTGATATGAGGTAGATGATGGAAAGAAACCAAATTGTTGGACCTAAACAACAAAGAAAAATTCAGATATGGAGGTGGAATATATCAGTTTGGGAAGCAAGCTAAAAGAATGCATGCTGACCTTCACCCTTGATCCAGGCTGTAGTAACTGCCACTACGTTCCACAATAGGCAAATACATAAACCTGCACTTTTCTAAGATTGAGTTACAGTGGGTATACTTTCTTAGAAGTACTAGATCATTCCATTGACCAGTAAGTACACTCGATGAAAGAACAAGATAGAGACGGGATAATACACTTGAGAATGGTCTACCTGAATCTGGCTAAAGAAAGTATCATCCTAAACTTTAAAAATAGGGACCTCAAACAGAGGAGACCCAACCAATACTGGACACACAATTGCCCTAGGCTCTCCTCGAATATAAAAGGGAAACTTCTAGACCAACCTAATTAAATCAATTAATCAACTATAATAAACTCAAAATCCATAAAACATACCCAATAATGTTGTGAAAGCAACATATTGTAACTTCTGCAGATGGATTGGTATTTCATTCCCAATATCATGATGGATGACAGGAAAAAATGGTGGCCAATTCTTCTCTTCTATTACAATTCCCGCTGCCAAACAAAGCACAGGAGTCAAAGATGGAAAATCTTCCATCCAACCACATTGTCTAATATAATTTCATGAAATCAAACAAACCTCTTGCTATTGCATCTTCCTTCCTTTTCAGTTCCTGATCAACACAAAGAAAGTGATCCAAAATTACAATTGATTCATTTATGTCAAGAAATGGAAAAACTAGTTTGAAGGCAATCCTGAAAAAGTTGTAGATTTTGAAGCTTGTATAATGACATGCACTCTGAACAATTATGGACCTCCAAAGCTTGCAGCTTTCTTTTACTAAAAGATGTAAATTGCTTGCCTATATACTATCTTTTCAAATAAGACCAGAAACTACTCAGTAGGCATCAATATCAAATGATGGTCCAGATGTTGATATATTTGAATCAGTAGATTATCACTAGAGATTCCAGGCACATTAAGAAGCTACAATAGTATAAGCAGTCATCACCTGTTCCCTTTTCTTCAATTCTGCCTCTTTGGCTTTAAGTTCCTTTTCTTTTGCTTTTAAATCCTAAAATCAGACAACATATTTAATGAAATACCACTACGAAATAATATTAAGGCAAAAAAGTAAATAGCTTAACATTTTTTTCCCATGCCTTAGCAGTATCAAGAGGAATATCAACTGTTGCACCACGATCATAGGGTTCAGGAGGAAGAGGTGAAAGCTTTGAAGTTGCAGGTGGAACACTTCCAGGATTCTAGAGATTTCGCATGAGCATAAAAATTGTAAACATATCAGCAAACCACTAAAAAAAAGTGCATTAACAAATCAAACATCAACATCAAACAATGAAAGAATTTACATTTTCCTCCACTTAATATTTCTCTCATTTATCTCTACTCAAATCTTGCTTCAAAGTGTCAGAGTAAAAGTATCACAAGGTGATTCATTCCTTAGAAATGCATGATTATATGATCATTGTAAATCAATAAACCATATTCATAATCGAAACTAAGAATTACTTGATACCAATTCCAAGAAAAAGTGATTAGTGAATCAACATCATCATTTTATATCACCACTTCGAGAACAGTCAAAATGGATTGCATTCACCCAAATTGACTACACTGTTCCATTCACTTATGTTTACCACCACCAAGAATGTAACATATGAGAGCATTAGCATACAATAGCATAAGCAAACAAACAATATGTGTCTGCATATACCAGAAACAGAAGAACAAGCCTCCACATTCTTGCCCTTAAATCTTCAATCAAACACAACCACTCTTGTACTCAGATTCTACTAGATATTACCTTATTTACATACAAAATAAGGATCCACTTCAAAAGAACATTTCATTTGGAAAACAGACTTCGCAGTGAGCCAAATTCCTTTAACATTTGGTCTTAAAGCACTGACAAAGAAACAAAAGTCCAGAAACTATAACTACTGCACTTCATTACTTTTCTTAAGACATAGTTACTGATACCAAATCAGCAGTGTAATTAGCAGAAAAAAGACAGAGTAAAAGCAATAAGAGTTTAAGAGAAGAAAAGAAAAATAAACAGATCATCCACAACAATTTTATCTTTTAGAAAAGTTCAGTTCTCAAGCTTTCTCACAGAAGTACAGATACTAACTCTACAACAAATTATTGGACTTTGTCCATGTAACATGTATAATAAGCTCATGAAAACAGACGATGCACAAAGACATGAACCATTTGACAATCGCAGCAGATTCTATAGAACCAAAAAGTCCAATTTGTAGTATATAGGTGTCAGCCAATTGCATGCCTCCAAATCATTGCCAGGCTAAAAGAAACTAAAATATCAAAAGTTTTTCTTTAAGTACATTGCAACACTATCTAGTAGATGCACCCCCAGAGTAGCAGCATGTAGAAACTACAATTCCAGCATGCAAAAGCAAGGACATCCAGAATGCTGAAGTGGATAAGCAAACTTACCGGCATATAAAAGGCACCTCCACCATAATTTGATTGCACTGATCCTTTCTTTGATGAATGATCCTGACGCAAATAACATGACATTAAAAAATGTAGGTTGGACATTCTTGTTATGTCTTCCTCAAATAAATCTTTTTTTGGTAAATATCTTCCTCAAATAAATCAGTATGGAAGTTGACATAAATCCGCATAAATTACAGGTGATGGTTAGATATTTTAAAGATCTGCATTCACATATACCAGTGAACAATAAAATGTAAATTACAGGCCCAATACGCAAGCTTAATTGATGAAAATGCAACCGCATATCTACCTAGTTTCATGCCTAGACAGGGGGGATTAGAAGGTTCTCCAGAAGACGACCGAATCCTTTAAATACGAGAAATTAAGGAAAAAGAAGAAAGAATTCGGAGAAGCCACAGTTCAAATTTATGCCTATTAAATGTTAGGAAACAGCATAATAATGTATCCGAAGGATCAAAATTGTAGAGTTTTCAATCATTTTCCTCCACATTTCTTTATCAACCAAGCAGAGGGACTTGTCAAAACTGAAACGCACTAGTAGAAGAACTGCATTAACGTTCATGGACCATCCAGAGTTGATATATGTAAATGCTGAAACCAATTTGATTTCTTGCACACGGATCTAACAATGTCTTAAACATACGCATCATATGCATACATATATGTTTGTGCACAAACCGTACCGCGAACGGATTAACATCTTCATCAGCGAAGGGATTAGAATCGTAGCGACTCATGAGACCGAACAGAAGAATCAAAACACAGAGAGGAACAAATGTTTGAGGGAAGGAAAGTAAAAGATCTGCAAAAATGATTTATTTAAAGAGAGAGCCAAGTAATGGCGATTAGAGAGAGAAAGAGAGATTTTGTGGGTGGATGCTTAGGTGAGAGAATGGCGAAACAAGAATGACTTTTAAGGAAACTAAACGGACGAATCCAAATTGTTTGCAAAACCAAACAAATCGTAAAGAGAATTCTGTGAGAAAAAGAAAACAACGTATACTATATAATCAGAAGAGATGGCCTTATATAGTCTATCAGACTCCAGTGCGTACATACGTTCCTCCACTATATAAATAGTAACGTGAAATGGATGTTAAGAAATGATGTTATTTGTTTCCTGAGTTCCAGCTTCCAACTTCTATGGAGCAGGAGCAAGTAGTTATCTTCAGCTCTGGAATTTTTTCAGGAAACCCAAATAACTGAAGCACCTGAAGTATCGAATTCCGACCAATGGAATCAAAGGATTTGTGAAAGTTAATAACACAATTTCTTGGGCCATTTCTTTAGAATGCCTCTCGTGCTATTAACGGCTATTAACACATTGTCTCCGATTACTCTTATCATGTATCAGAGTCCCTTGTGTTTCACTATTTAAAGGTTTAGGGACTATGTTAATCCTTTTTAGTCTTTATAGGCAATTAGCTTATTATATTAACTGTTAGCTAATTCTATTAGCTTTTAGTTGATAACTAATTCTATCAACTATATTATATCAGTTGATTTGATCAACGGATTACATTAACTGTTTGTCATTTGATATTTGGTAAAATTAGTTGTTTACGTATAAAATGACTTATGAGGACATAACTTTAAAAAAAATGATAAGGGTATGAATATTATATATCTTAGTATTTTGTTGAATATTCTTATAAGAATTTAGATTTTAGATATAACCTTAACATTTGGACATTAACAATTCTAATCCTAACATTTAAAAAATGTTAAATTGTAACTTCACTTTGACAAAAAAAATTCAAATCATTATGTTAAATATCATGTCACTATTAAGTTGACATTTTATTATTATTTTTTGTGAGTCCTATTATGTCACATCATGTGATAAGGTTATGCCCACTTATTTTAAAAATATAAGAATTTTATGTTATTATTAAAATAGGGTCACCTTTTTCATTTAATTTATTTATAGATTTCTCTCTACCTTCCTTCTTCTGGGACGAGATCCTTTGTCTATTTTACTCTGTCCATATCCTATCTCATGATTCTCAGTGATCCATTTACACAGGGACAGGATAAATAAATGCTGAAATTCATGTGATAGAATAGGGACAGGATAAAATGAACAGAGGATCATAACTCCCTCCTTCTCATCGTGTAGCTTCTTGTTGTAATATTTTCTATTAGTCCTTATCAAATATTTTCTGAAACTCTTTTTTGTGTTATATTAACGGTGACTTTTATATTGACTCTGAGTTAGACGATACGTGGAAAGATACAATAGATGAAGTCGTTGTATGCTTTAAAATGGCAAGGAAAGTGGAAAAATATGTTAGTACGTAGTGGGAGCCTTATTACGTACCCCGGATCTACATGAAAGGATCAGAAACGAAAGTAATGCGAAATAACTGGATTCGGTTCCATCTCTGATTCCGATACTGATTCTGAACTCCAAACGTCTCCGAATCTCCCGGGACCTTTAGTGGAAAGTGCTCACCGACTCACGGGCAAGGTCTTTCTTCAGTTTCCTCAAATCTCGAGCTTCCCTAACGGGTCAGGAATCCTTATGCTCAAGAATGTTCTCTTAAGTAACTGCAGGAGACCTTACCTTTATATAGCTTCCATATTGGACTTCTTCATCACAAGGTCGATATGGACCCGGTCTACACTAATCGGGACCCATTTTTTACCCGAACTTTGACTCATTAATCTAGATCATTTATTGGGCCACTTTAATATTTTTATCTGGATCAAATGGCGTCACTTAATCGATAATTTATTTAAAAACCAAAATTGCAATTAATGTTAGTCCAACTTAATGAGAGATGGATAAAATTGTCCTTAAGGACAATTTTGTCTAACAATCTCCCCTTTGGACTATCATTAATTGCAGTAGACTTTAATTTAAAAACAACTTTAAAATTCAGTTAAGCCACGCTACTGTATTAGACGTCTAAGTTTTGAAAACAAAACATTTAATCCAAAGATAACGAAAGTCCATCATTCTGTCCTGCAAGGCTTTCGATACCAAAAAGCATCAAATACATGTGTCCTATGTGACACAGATCCAATACAATCACGAATACCTAATACCTCATTAACATGAACGAGAAAATGGAGTGTGGCAAACTACGATGATACCTTCATGATTTAAATTGTATCATTTTCGTTTGTAGGTCTCAATTTCTCCATCTTTATGCTAAACTATATGTGCTAAACTGCATTAGGGAAATCTTATTTTCTCTCATCGAATGCTAAACAGCATTAGAGAAAACCTTTATGTTCTCTAACTGAATGCTAAACTGTATTAGAGAACCTTTATGAGATTAAAAACTTATATCCCCCTATGTCATGTCAAACTTTATAGATATCTATGTTAAACTGTATGCGTCTAAATGACATAGGCACAAGGTCAATCTGTATATATGCCCTGTGACCTTCAAATGCGTAAGATTGACACAAATCTTAAGACTTTCATACGTACTATGACAATGTATGATGACACTTAATACTGAGGCTAAATGATGATCATCTTTATTAGTAACCATCATACTATCATAATACTTCAAAATGTACAAATGTACATGGAGCAAACACAACAATCCCCTAACTTGCAGTGTCTTATGACATCACAACACCCATACTGTATACTTGTGTTATAAACACAAGTGGGTGAAGCCCTTTAGTTACAGGATCGACTCACAATTCCTCAGTCCTTAAATGCTCCCCTTTATGTCACTTTTCCGTGTCAACACCCTTATGACCAAATAATTGATCTTTAACTGCTATGACCCTGTGATATTCTTCATTGTCATTAAACAATACTGTAAGAAGAATACTACAGTAAAACCAAATAGGTTTAGCCTCTGGATGGACCACAGACCACTCAGAAATTAAATTTCTGAGCTAAACCGTCTGCGAAGCAGCCCCTTAGCATGCACTCTACATGCCTAGTCGAGGAAGTTACCCGTGTCTCTTTGACACACTTCTTCAACTATGTACCATCTGCAAACTTGAACTGTAACCTTAAGTGAACTTTCAATCATCCGAACACATAGCTAACTTTAAATCTGAATTCCTTATGAGGTTTAGTCTGTTGACTTTACTATATGTCAACATATAATCCTTGCTTCCTTCAAGTATCTTAATGCTCATTAGACTGTATTCCAAAAGTCTATAACTGGATTAATGTTGGATCCCGTTTCCGGAAGCCAACCTCTTGACAAAAATACCGTGCTACTTGAGCGTGGTTTCTTTTTTTTATACAATTTCTCATCAGTTTTTTTCCTAAGACACCTCACTTATATAAATTAGCAATTCATGATCAAAACTTATCCTCTCAACCTCATCCACACA
>JANIJF010000009.1:20892362-20904883 GCA_024520955.1 Erythroxylum bequaertii
CTGAAATAGTATTCTATGCTCAACTTCCATCCAGAAATTGAAATTCTTAGAGACTGAATTTAGACTCGATTCCTTCATACAATTTGTAGCCCTATATTGCTAATTTACTCCAAATCAAAAATCATTTCATTTGGATAACTATAGAAAAAGTTATGCTTAAAATATCGAAACATGTTTAAGCTGTGCAGGAAAAACTTTGCCACGTGAACCAGAAAGTTGGCCGCGGCGAACTTTGATTTTTTTCAATGTTGGCTGTGGTGAACCACAGAGTTGGCCGTGGCAATCTTTCACAGAAACTCAACTCTTGTCTCAAATTTTTCCAGATTCTCACTCTATCCATCCTAATTTTACTTCTAACTATCACCTAAACATTCTTCATTCATCAAATCAAGAAAAATGATGCTTGTACTTATTTGATTTAGCTTCAAATTCTTCAAACTCTTCAAGATCTCCCAAAAACCTTAGCTTTTCTCTTCTTTTCCTCTCCTTCAATGACACTCTCCTTCTTTCTCTCCCTCATTCACAATTCTTCTTCTTCTAATTTATACTCTTAATGAATGTGAAAGGTCCACTTTGCCCTTCATTTAAGCCTTATGTCTATTTAAAATTAAGTGATCTTCCAAAGATGCCCTTATACAATCTTACAACATTTATACTTTAATTCCATTAATCCATGCAATAAATCCTCCTAAACATTGACATGTTAATTAACTCCAGAAATTAATCCATCAAAACCTCAAAATAATTTAAATCATACTTATTCATCAAGAAAAAAAATTTGGGAGCCAACAATTAATATAGCTATTTAGTTGAATATGCATGATTGGGTTACGGATATGTTGTCTTATTTATTGTTGTGGTTTCTGTATTGAATGGATGTAATAGAATGGCCAAAATTTGCATCATTTTAGTATTAAATGAAGTTTCGAGAGATGAAGTTTAATACGAATCGAGAAACTATAGACACTTAGGATAAGAATTAGACATATATTAAATTAAGTGGTAATTAGTAGTTAGTTTTTCATAATTAATTCAGATAATAACTTGTTGAATATGAAAGTTAAACTAGTTCATTATTTGAATCGATTTTGAACCCAACTATTAATTTTAGTAAGACAACAATCCAATCATTTTCCCTTAATCATGCATAGGAGATTAAATTAGTGAAATTAATTTTCAAGAATTTTTCCACTTCAATTAATCTATTTGTCATTGCTCCCAATTGATTTTGTCTATTTTTCAATTTAATTTCGTAATTTTCCTTAAAAGCTTTCACTCAATAATCGAGATAGAATGTCTAGAAATGCATTGTTGTTATTTTATTTTTAATTCAAACTTAATTTAAGTTGACCAATTTCACCTTCGTAGGCGACGACCCTGGGTTATCAACTACAACTATTTCGTATACTTGCGAGTAGGATAATCTAGGTCTTTTTAGGAGACAATCTTGGGTTATCAACTACAACTATTTCGTATACTTACGAGTAGGATAGCCTAGGTCTTTTTAGAACTTTTTGGGAATAACACATTTTGGTATGTTTTTAGTGGTTAATTAGTTGATTCATGTATGCTTAGGTTTAGAATTGTGATAATTGGATAGATATGTTTCCTTTGAGTTTTATTTGGGTTAGAGCAAGCTATTGAGATTTAGAGGAAGCTCAGCAGAAGATCCAGGCCCATGATCGTGGCCCATACACGATCTTGATAAAAGCAAAATGGACAGGCCCTGATCCTGGCAGAAGCAGATCTCAAGTGCCACGATCGTGGCCTGCACGACAACAGATGTAGACCGACTTCTAAAACTCAACTTTATAGGGTTATTTCAAACTTTTTAGGCCCGGAGAAAACCTAATTTTTACCCTCAATAGAAAAGATTAAACAGGACATAAAAGAACCTTAATTTTCGTGCCTTCATTTTGCTACATTGGGAGAGATCCAAGGAAGAGGAAGAAGGAAGAGAGAGAAGAAGAGAAAGAAGAAGGTGGAGCCTGCTTCAACCTCCAATCCTCCAAGTTACTTTCTTTTTGTCCATCTTTTATTTCATGTATTTGATGTATAAGGTGGGATTAATGATGATGAATCTTAGGTTAAGGATGTTCTAACTTTTCTTTAGGGATTTGTTCTTGATTTAATGTTAATATAGTTGTTTTTGTGTAAATGCATCTGGGTATCGTGATTATTTGTTGTAATTGCATGCTTCGGTAATAGATCAAGAGAGTAAACCGAATGCAAAATGATTGTGTTGGTTAATGAGAGTTAAACAACCTAATAGACCACGCAAATAATCAAATCAACAATTAGATGGAGAGAGATCTTATGTGAGGACCCGATTGTTTAATAAAATGCTTAAGATCTTATTACATTATGGGTTGATTGTTAATTGAGAGATTACATGTTCGGTAACGTGACTTAATTAGGATTTTTCAATTAGGACTTAGTGATTATAACTTGAGAGAGAGTAATTCACCCTTCGATAGTCTAAAACTAACATCGTATTAACACAAAGGCGACTATGTTAGCATTAATGATAGAATAAATCTCCTCTCCCATAACTTACAATTGTCAATTGGTGGTGCCAATTTTGGCTTCTTGTGTTAATTTTACGAATTCATTTTCAAGCAATACATATATGATTGTTTACTTTTGTTTACTTTTATTTTCAATTTAATAATCCTTTTAGGCCTTAGATAACTTAAAATTAGGTTAGTTCACTAGCTCCTCGAGAGATCGACACCTCATATGCTACATTTATGACCTGTGCACTTGCAGTATATCGAGGGTTTTATAAGATTAAAACTTGCTCAACATTGTTCTTAATTTTATATTTGTATGATGATTATCTTTTCTTATATTAATTGCGGTTATTCTTTATATATGAAATATCTGAAAATTATTATTAATAAAAATAAATAAATTATTGTTATTTTAAATTTTTATTATTATGATTTTGGTTGATGTAAATTTATAAAGTATACACTATAATAGTTGATGGACTATTATACAAATTTGAAAAAAATTAGAGACTGTTTCATAAATTTAAAAAATTGTTCAAAATAGTATTGAGTATTAACCGGTACTAATATAAAACCATACTAGAACTCAATCCGGTACTAGGGTTGGTACGACATTCATAACATTGTTATATATGTCAAAAAACATCTCATATAATGGGGAGTCTTTTCGAATTTCTAAGAATGAAGCCAAAGATTATACAATAAAAAAGATATTATGTGAATAGACATTCTCAAAAACTCTCATACTTTTTTGTTGTTAATGTCAATGTAGTTATATTTTTTAGACTTGGCAACTCGACCCGTCCTGAAGTTAACGGGTCAGTCCAAGTTGATCGGGCTTTGGGCCTCAAGCTTGAGCCTAGGCCTGGTCCAGCCCGACTCGTTGTCATCCTAATATTTTTATTACTGATGATAATTACATATTAGATAAAACTTAAAGATAAATTATTTTAATTAATTTATTTTATTTTATTCTCCTATATTATATTTATTAATAAATTATCATTAAAAATTATTTTATTTTAGTAAAATACATATTTAAAATTAATTGTTTTTATAAATTAAAATTATTTTAATTATTAAATCAAATTTTATCTTAAATTTATATATTTTAAAGATATTTTAAATTCAATTATATATATTAATAGTTATTAATTCAATAAAAATTTTAATAAATTAATAAATTAAATTAATTGATTTATAATTTAATTAATAATTAATTTTAATTAATTATATAATATTAAATTAAATCATTCATAAGTCTTATTAATAGTTAATCTATTAAATAATATATTAACTGATACTGAAAAAATAGAATCAATAAATAAAAATCACTTCTTGTAATTTTCATAAATTTTAAAAATTGGAAGAAACTAAAGTTTAAAACAAAAATACAAATTAAAGAAATTGATTTTTTACTAAATTTAAAAATAAATACAGATAATTAAAAATATAAATAAAAACAAACAAATTGATTAGGTTAACGAAATAAGAGACACTTATCAACTCGTTTTGGCCAGGGAAGTAGCTGGTCATTTTTGAAGAGGATAAAGGAGAGTTGAGACAAATTTTATCTCAAGTCTCATCTTCCTTTTACATTTTTCAACCCTACATTTCTAGTTTCTAATCAGTCGTAGTATAAACTTTAAAAAGTAATACTGGCCAGGCCTTTCATTTCTACATAAAATCTGGTTCCCCTCTTTATACATGAAAAGAGACTCCAGTTCAAAATTGTAAGAGCAGTGGGAGTGGAGTAGAATCAAATGGGGACTTTGGTGCAGGTCACTCCTCTCAGTGGAGTTTACAACGAGAATCCATTATCCTACTTAGTCTCCGTCGACGGATTCAATTTCTTAATTGACTGCGGTTGGAATGACCACTTCGATCCATCTCTCCTGAACCCTCTGTCTAGGTCTTTTTCTTTCGTTGCCTTCTATTCTTCACATTCCTTTTAACTCTTTTTTTTTTTTCCCTTCTAATTTTTGTGTGCCACTGCCAATTCCCATTCCCAGGGTAGCTTCCACAATAGATGCAGTATTGTTATCACAACCAGATACTCTTCATTTGGGTGCTTTGCCTTATGCAATGAAGAAGCTTGGTCTATCTGCTCCTGTTTATGCCACAGAGCCTGTTTATAGACTTGGCCTTCTCACTATGTATGACCAATATCTTTCCCGCAAGGTTGTAGGTTGCTGCTTCTGTTACCTACACTTGTATATTTGCAAGATTTCTTGTTGAGATTTTTGTCTTCCTCTTTTTTTTAGGCAGTTTCGGAGTTTGATCTGTTTACTTTGGATGATATTGATGCTGCTTTCCAGCATGTTACGAGGCTAACATACTCACAGAATCACCACCTTTCTGGTTTGTTCATGCTACTCCATCAATTTATGGCATCGATAGAGGTCAAGGGTAGTTACTCTTTTATATCATTTTAGGAAAAGGGGAGGGCATAGTTGTTGCTCCTCATGTAGCTGGCCATCTCTTGGGAGGCACTGTATGGAAGATAACAAAGGATGGTGAGGATGTTGTGTATGCTGTTGACTTTAACCATCGCAGAGAAAGGTGAATCACTCCCTACATTTGTTTACTACAAGACGGTTACAAATCTAACTTCTGTAGGTTTCACCAGGCATTTGAATGGAACTGTTCTGGAGTCTTTTGTACGACCTGCAGTTCTAATTACTGATGCTTACAATGCTCTAAATAACCAACCTCCTAGGCAACAAAGAGACAAGGAGTTTCTAGGTACTTTATATCTGGGGACTGTAGTGAATTTTTCTTTCCAAAAATTGTCCCAATCAAAGCATTTCTTAATTGGTTTATGATCACTAATTTTCTTAAAGCCCTTGTAGTGAATACTGAATCTATTATTTCCATGATCGTTTTTGTAATCACTTCAGAGAAAACTATTCTGAAAACTCTGGAAGCGGGTGGGAATGTATTACTTCCTGTTGATACTGCTGGTAGGGTATTGGAGCTTACCTTGATATTAGAACAGGTAAGGGACCAATAGGACCAGCATTGTTCATGTATTCTGTAACTATTTTAGAATTTTAAATCTACTTCTAATGCAAATTGCAGTTTTGGGCACAACGACTCTTGAACTATCCCATATATTTTCTAACTTATGTTGCATCAAGCACTATTGACTATGTGAAGAGTTTCTTGGAGTGGATGAGTGATGCCATAGCAAAGTCTTTTGAAACTTCACGAGATAATGCTTTTCTGTTGAAGTAAGTCTTTCATTTCGAGTAACGTTAATTTCTTCACGTTGGATACGTTACTTGTGTGGATTTCTTTTTCATCTTCTAGTTTTCTGCTTAAAAGTTTGCCTTTCTAGATTGCATTGCTTGGCACTTGCAGTCCTACTTTTAACTCTCCTAGGTGCAATCACTTTCTAAAAATTTATATCAAAATTTACAGGCATGTGAATCTTCTAATCAACAAGAGCGAACTTGATGCTGTTCCTATTGGTCCAAAGGTTAGATACAATATGCCCACAGAAAAGCAGATAGATGCTTATAGTCAATGATATTTGAATGTGGTGGCTTATTAGACATATTTTAGGTTGTTCTAGCATCAATGGCAAGCTTGGAAGCAGGTTTCTCTCATGATATATTTGTTGAATGGGCTGCTGATGCAAAGAACCTTGTTCTTTTTACAGAAAGAGGTCAGGTAGGTACTTGGAATATTTTGGAAATGTTTGTTTGTAAACATAATGATGCATCTTTTGATCTATGGCTTTGAAGAGACATTAGTGATCGACCAAGTGTGCTTCAGTATTTGTTTTCTTGGATCATCCATGCTAAAATGACAAATGTGATTGTCCACTTTGACATTGTGATGTAGCATGGATAGAAGGATTCATATCTAAGTTGAAATTTATAAAGCAAATTAAAACATGAAATACGGAATTTTATGAATGTGCTTTTCTATATCTTTCGTTGATTAAACCATAAAAATATAGACAATCAGAATAGGGGACAATTAAGGGAATATGCTAGGAAATATCTAGACAAATCAACCTAGAAATCATGATCCTAAAAGGAAATAAAATGAAAAATAGGGAACTGACTTGGATCCCACTAATAGAGGCAATCCTTTGTCAATTTTCCAATACTCCCCCTCAAGCTAGCGAATGTATATCAAATATTCATAGCTTGTATACATTTGATTCAAACTTAGCACTAAGTGACACTTTAGTCAGAATATCTACTTCTTGTGATCCAATTGGCACATAGGACAACTTAATCTTCCACTTCCTACCTCAGTCTTTATGAAATTCCTGTCAATTCGAACATGCTCCATGCGATCATGTTGTATAGGGTTATGAACAATTGCAATGGTTGACTTACTATCATCGTTATATAGCTTCATAAGATGCTCCAATGGGAAATTTAAATATGACGGTAGTCTCTCTTGCCAGATTAGTTCACAAATACCTTGTGCAATAGCCCTATATTTTGCTTTAGCTA
The DNA here is from genome assembly GCA_024520955.1 of Erythroxylum bequaertii. Classification (NCBI taxonomy): domain Eukaryota; kingdom Viridiplantae; phylum Streptophyta; class Magnoliopsida; order Malpighiales; family Erythroxylaceae; genus Erythroxylum; species Erythroxylum bequaertii. The sequence continues at coordinate 20,899,351 of JANIJF010000009.1, forward strand.
CTTTTAGCCACAACATTTTGTTTATCACTTTGCCATGTAACACCATATCCAAGATTTCCCCAAAGTTTTGTACAATAGCCTATCGTGGATTTAGTATGTTTAACTGACCTTGCCAAATCTGCATCTACAAACCCTTCAATTTCTCATTTGTCACTCGTTTTAATCAGTTAAGAGTACTGGACCACTCCAAACCTTGCGTGTTAGTTGGATTTCTACTGGGTGTTTGTTTTTCACTCTTTTTAAACAAAAGAACCTTTCCATGTGTTCTTTTTAAGTACCTAAGAATCTGGTCAACTACATCTTGGTGCCTCTTGGTGGGAGCATGCATAAATTAACTGACCATACTAATAGTATAGGCAATGTTAGGCCTAGTAAGGGATAGGTAGACAGGTTTTCCAGCCAAGCTTTGATAGCTTTCTTTGTTTGTTGAAGGGTCATCCTTAGAAATCTTATGCTTCCAATTCTTTTTTAGTGGCGTGCTTGCAGGTCGACAACCCAATTTTCTTGTTTCCTCCAATAGATCTAAGGTGTATTTTCTTTGGGAAATGGAAATGCCTAACTTACTTTTGGCTATTTCCATTCCAAGAAAACATTGAAGCCTCCCAGGATCTTTGACTTTGAATTCAAATTGCAGTGGGTTCTTGAGATTTGCTATCTCTTTATTGTCATCACTTTTGATCACCATATCGTCAACATACACAAGATCGATTTTTTCCCATCCTTAGATTGCTTTGTGAACAAAGTATGGTTAGCTTGCCCTTGTGTGTAGCTAAATTGCTTCATGGCTGTGCTGAATCGGGTAAACCAAGCTCTGGGAGATTGTTTTAACCCATAGAGAGATTTTTTCAACTTGCACACAGAATCAGTTCTTCCTTTTCAAAAGCAAGTGGCAACTTCATGGAAACTTCTTCTTTAAAGTCCCATTTAAGAAGGCATTAGAAACATCCATTTGGTGTAATTCCCAGTCTAAATTAGTTGCCATAGATATGAGAACCCGAATTCAATTTTGCAACAGATGCAAAAGTTTCGTCATAATCAAGGCTGTAGGTTTGTGTATAACCTTGAGCAACCAAGCAAGCCTTGTATCTCTCTATTCTCCCATTTGAACCAACTTTCACAGTGAAGATCCATATTTGCAGCCTACTAGTTTTTTTTCCTTCAAGTATGTCAACAATTTTCCATGTGTCATTTTCTTTCAAGGCCTTCATTTCTTCCATTATTGCAGCTTTTCATCTTGAATCCCTCAATGCCTTGTGTACGTTGGCAAGAGTTTTCACATTATCAAGTTGAGGGACAAATGCCCTATACTTATTAGACAAGTTGCAATATGACAAATGGTTTGAAATTGGATGTTAAGTACAAGACCTTACCCCCTTTTGATAACAATGGGAATGTCAAGATCATCTATTGTAATAGTACCTTGAGGTGAATCTTGTGATATGGGATCCTCTTTAGGTTTATATGTTTGGTTTTGTTGAGTAACTCATTGTCTCCTTGAGTAAACAAGTAGTTCACTCTATTGTTGTGTTTGTTGAGGTGGTTCTCCCCCTTGACCTGAGTCACTTGTGGGGGTGTGCTGTAAGGATGGAGACAAAGTGATGGAATCGGTAATGAAACAAGTCTAGACATAGGTCCCAATAATTACCTTCATTTAAATTCTCCCCTTGAAGAGAAGCATTGGAAAAGAAAAACTGATTCTCAAGGAATGTGACATCATGACACAATTTTTTTCAAGTGTGGATTATAACATTTGTAACCGTTTTGAGTAGGAGAATATGCTAAGAAAATACACTTAATGGGTTTTGGATCAAGTTTTTCCTATGTAGGAAGAGTGTTATGAACAAAAACAGAACACTCGAATACTTTAGGAGTGAGGGAATTAAATAATCTAACATGAGGAAATTTTTTTTTTGAGAAAACTAATAGAAGTCAAAAAATTTAGAGTTTTGGAAGGAAGCCTATTAATAAGGTAAGAAGTAGTTAGCACATAAGCACCCCAATAATGATGATGTACAAAGTTTTCAAACATAGTTGATTGGGCAACTTCTAAAAAATGATTGTTTTTTCTCTCAGCTACTCCCATTTTGCTGAGATGCATAGGTACATGAACTTTGATGAAAAATTTCATTATCAATGAAATAATTCCCTAGAATATGTGAAAAATATTCTCCTCCATTATCTGTGCAAAGAATATGGACATCAGATTCGAAAACATTTTTTTTTATCATTTTGTGGAATTGTTGAAAAATAGACCCAACTTAATATCTTTCTTTTAAAAGGTAGACCCAGCAGACTCGTGTGTGGTCATTTATGACAGTAATGACCCATCTTTTATCAGTTAAATCACCAACTTGTGATACCACCCAAATATCACTATTAATAGGGTGAAAGATTTTGATGTTTTGTAGTCATGAACATGATAATTTCTCCTAGGTTGTTTTGCAAGAATGCAAGATTCACAAGAAAAAGAAGAAAGATCTTTATTGATGAACAACTTCAGAAACATATGTTTCATATATGAAAAACTAGGATGACCTAAATGTTTATGCCATAAATCACACCAAAATTAGATGAACTAGACACAGAAAGAGACATAGGTGCTTTTGGTGTAGGAGAACCAATCAGATGGTAGAGACCATTTTGTTCCTCAGCATTGCAAATCATCTTCCCCGAAGACGAATCTTGAAAAATACAATGATCACACACAAAGGTTACTGTACAATTTTGATCTTTAGTTAACTTGCTAACAGAAAGAAGGTTATATCTTAAACTAAGAACATGAAGCACATTTTTCAAGACAAATGCACTAAAAACACCATCTCCAATTCCAACCACTAAAGAAGTACTTTCATTAGCCTCTGTGACTTTCAAATTATCAACTCATTTTTTATAACCAAAAAAAAAAAGGTGAGTGAACCTGTCATATGATCTGATGCACCAATGTCAATAATCTGGCATCCAAGAAACTCTTGTAATAAAAAAAATGGGACGTTGAATCATGGATGCCATGGGTGTTGTATCATCACTTTCTTCCTATCTTACTTTGGAGAAGGCTTCTCGAAGTGATGGCAGGGGTTTTGTTCCCAAAATTCTCCCACGTACTTCATCTAAATCTTTGTTTAAACCTTGAAGAAATCAAAGACTCGATCCTTCTCAAGTACTTGAATATAGAGTACCCCATCATTAGCACATTTCCATGGATTTCCATAAAACAAATCCATCTCTTGCCAAAGTTCAATTAGTTTGTTGTAGTACTCTGTCACATATTTTGTTCCTTGCTTTGTGTTTCGAAGAGTTAAACAAATTTCAAAACACTGAGAAGTATTTTAAAAATTTGAATACATCTTGTGTCCTACCCTCTAGATCTCATGTGTTGTCTTATAATATAGATAAGTGGGACTGATTTGAGGCTCCATTGGATTATCATCTAGGCCATGACAATAGAGTTTTCGGCTTCCCACGTCTCTTGGTAAAATAACCTTCTTTTCCTTTCCCTCAAACAACTAACAACACAGATTGGAACCATTCACGAATATTTGACCCATTTAGTTTGTGTTGGGTAAACATCTACTAAAGAAGAAAAGGTTATACCACTAGTATTGCTAGGGAAATCGCTGGAAGATTCTTTAGTTGATGGTGGCAGGCTAACTCTCGACATGGTTGTGGTAGCAAAGGAAAAAATATTTTTAAGAATTTAAGTGGCCGACAAGAAAGCTAGACTGTAATACCATGAAATACAGAATTCTATGAATGTGTTTTTCTATATCTTCTATTGATTGGACTATACAAATATATACAATCAAAATATGGAAATATTTAGGCAAATCAACCCAGAAATCAGGATCCTAAATAGAAAAGGTAATAAATGAAAAAAAGGGAATTGATTTGGATCCCACTAATTTAGGCAATTCTTGTCAATTTTCCAACAAAACAAGGTGATAGGTCTAGTAGCACCCCTATGGTTTGTATTATGGGAGTTGTAAATTGTTGAAAATGGGCTTTAAGGCTGTCCAACCTCCTGCTTTTGATAGCTTAATAATCCTTTACATGGCTTTTAACTTTTTGCAATCATTGTTGAACCAAAACTATGATACCAAACTGACGGGGGATGGATAGAAGAATTCATATTTTGATGGAAAAATTTAAAGTGGAAAGTTATATTAGGAATTGAAACAAAGGGATATGTGTATGAATCATTCTCAAAGTTTATATTAAGAATTAGGAATCACACCTAGAATTTGAAGTACAAAAAACTAGTAGAATCATACCAGTAGATGTATAGAAATTATTTCTAGAGCTTAGGAATCACTCTTAATTAGTTAAAAATCATTCGGAGTAAAGGAAAGTTGTTTATTCTATCATTATTAGTGAAGCATTGATATACATATATATGATACAAGTTTTGGCACCTTAATAAAAAAGAATAGGAATTCATACTAAATCTTCAAAAATAGGAATATAATCATACTCTAATAAGGATTCTTGTTATTTTCTAATCAACGTAAATACTAAACTAGTAATGAAAAATTAAAATATCTCAATTCCATTTCAAATGATGAATCTTGATAACTAAGTAAATAGAACTGGTTTCATTCCTCATCATGTTGTCAATTACACCTTACATTAGGAAAGGTACATGTGTTGGCTAACTCTTCCTGCTCTTGGCCATCATATTTATTTATGAGGCTTGGCTCTATAATCTTTCCAAGTTTTGGATTTTCCTGTATTAAACAGGCATACTCTCACACATTTTTTGCATCTGTAGTTTGGTACATTGGCTCGTATGCTTCAGGCTGATCCACCTCCAAAAGCCGTTAAAGTTACAATGTCAAAGAGGGTTCCTTTGGTTGGTGATGAATTAATTGCTTATGAAGAAGAACAAAAGAGAATAAAGAAGGACGAGGAGCTCAAAGCTAGTCTTGCAAAAGAGGAAGAATCAAAAACATCTCATGTTCCAGAGAGCAATTTGAATGATCCAATGGTCATCGATACTGGAAACATGAATGTTTCATTAGATGGTATCCTTCTTCCATAACCATTTTTAGGCTATTGATTGGATCTATATTGTGCCTTTCAACTAACATTCTACTTTATCTAACTACCATTATCTTATCTAATTGCTTATTGCATCTTCCAGTGGTTGGTCCACATGCAACTGGATACCAGGACATACTAATTGATGGATTTGTTTCTCCATCCACAAGTGTTGCCCCGATGTTTCCATTCTTTGAAAGTAACTCTGAATGGGATGATTTTGGTGAAGTAATAAATCCTGATGATTATATCATGAAGGATGAAGACATGGATCATGCAGCTATGCATGTAAGTTTTTCTGCATGAAACTTCTCATTCCTTGTGCCTGTATCAGTTAGGTTGTGTCATCATGTTGAGACTAGATTCCAGCAGAAGTATAGCAAGAGGAGAAATATGAATGCAGTGGCTAGGTGAGGGGGATATGAGGGTAAAGTGGGAAATTAGGGAGAGAGACGAGTCATGTGGAAGTTAGTTAGGAGAAGGGAATAAAAGGTGGTAT
>JANIJF010000009.1:21518977-21530686 GCA_024520955.1 Erythroxylum bequaertii
TCCAAACCATCTAAGACGTGCCTCTCTCAATTTTTCATTTATACTAGCCACCTTTAATTTGTCTCTAACCATTAGATTTTGGACTTTTTCTCTTCTAGTAAGGTTACACATCCACCGGAGCATCCTCATCTTCGTCTCCAAACACTTATAATAATGTATTTGTTTAATGGGCCAACATTCTGCCCATATAGCATGGTTGGCCTAATCATTAAGTGATAAAATTTACCTTTGAGCTTAAATGGTATCTTCTTATCACATAAAACTCCAAATGCAATTCTCCATTTGATCCATTCTGATATGATACAATGGACTATATCTTCATCGATCTCTCTATTGCTTTGGATGATAAACCCTAAGCATTTAAAACACTCCTTTTGTGGTATAAATTCTGATCCAATCTTTACCTTTACTCCGGTAGTCACCTGATGGCCTGAAAGGTTACATTCTAAGTATTTAGTTTTAGTCCTGCTCACTTTAAATCACTTTGACTCTAACATTTCTCTCCAACATTATAGCTTGACCTCTACTCTGGTAATCACTTGATGGCCTGAAAAGTTACATTCTAAGTATTTTGTTTTAATCTTGCTCTCTTTAAATCCCTTTAACTCTAACAATATTTCTCTCCAACATTATAGCTTGACATTGACCATCTCTCTTGCCTTATCTACTAAGACAATATCGTTAGCAAACAACATACACCAAGGCACATCTTCTTGAATATCTTAGTAAGCTCTTCCACCACCACTATGAATTGAAAAGGGCTTAATGCAGAGCCTTAGTGTATAACCTAATACCAATAGAAAAAATTCTCAATATCTCCTCCTATCGTCCTTACTCTAGATATTACCCCTTCATACATATCTCTAATCACCCTTATATATGTCATATGAACTCCTTCACCTCCAAACACCTTCATAAGATTTCCCTAGGAACCCTATCATATGCCTTCTTTAGATCAATAAAAACCATGTGCAAATTTCTCTGTCTTTCCCTATAGTATTCCATTTCTTTATCTTTCCCGATTGAAGTAGTAAAGGATCTAAACCTTGTCCCTACTCCTTCTATCCTTGGTAAGGAAGCGAATTTGTAGAGCTCTAACTCTAGGGCAATATTAGTGAAGTGAAAATTGAGATGAGCACCCCTTTTGAAAGTAGAATATCTAGAGCAAGACTCTATAGTTGTTCCTTGAGTCTTAGTTATCCCTAACAACAGTGACTTAACTTCTACATAGTTGTACCATCTAACCTATGAAAGAATATCCCTAATGATTGTCCTCATTTCTCTGAAGTGGATCATACCTCATTTGTGGAGGAATTCAAAATGGATAATAGAAGGAAATTTGGGAGAAAGCATCACAAATAAAAGATGAGATAAAAGAGATATCTAATTTGCTCTACTAATTATGAAAAATTACAAATGAGAATTTAGATAGGTCTTAACACAAAGTTAGAATTGTAGCTCTTCCAAAATGGTGTCTCATTAACAAGAATAAGACCTATTATGGGTCATAAATGCGTTACAAACTTATGATCATTACTCTTCATTCGAGGTATTATATTCCACATAAATTATTCTATAGTTATTTTCAATCCATCTTTGGCATAATATCATCCATTTTTACAAGAAACTGCCAAGAAACCTAAAAAAAATAGGGGCAATATAATCCTTATGAAAGGGCCATCCTATCCAACTTTTCAACATTAAGATACATTTTATCTATAGATGATTCTCATAAGAGATTACTAACATATCATAAGAGCACTAAAGGCGTAAGGAGCAAAAATTCTTTACAATGTCTATTTTTTTCTTAGGATGTAAGGAGCCAAAATTCTTTACAATGTCTATTTTTTTCTTAGGATGTGAGAGGCATCAACTGCCTCAAAAGTAGTAGATGCTTAAAGACTTTCTTTTGAAAATGAAATATTTGATGATATGTTTTAAAAACCAAAATTAAGATAGACAAGTGTAACGAGATGAAGTTTTTAAAGAAGCATTGGTTAGCTCTCATAAATCATCAATTTCATCTTAACGGTCAATTGGTTATAGCTTATGATCCCTACAAGATTGATGTTTCACTAATCTTAGCTTTAGATTAAATTATGCACCTTGTTGTTACCCTATCTCATGACTAGAGAAGCTTTTATATCTCCTTTTTATATGGTTCCAACTTTGGTTTCCAAAGGAGCTGTTTATAGAGTAGGACGAAAGAGACTCGTCCTTCTATTAACTCCCCTCGGATCATTCTTAGATATTTTATGACACTCTCTATATTTTTGATGCTAAGGGAAGCACTTATTTGAGAAATGTCAGTGAAGATGGAGAGTGTGAAGGAAATTAAGGTCACTGATTTAAAGTTTTGAAAAGCTTCCTTATTTGGAGCAATAAGCAAAATGAGAATTGGCTTATAAGGGAGAAGCCAGATAAGGTTTTGGTAAACAAATAAAAGTTATTAAAGTTTCTAAAAGTAAAGCTTCCTCTGGAACCCAGTTTTCTCATATTATATTCCCTAAACTAGCTTAGGAAATCCCCTTTTCATTTCACTAACTTTTTAACATAGGTTAAGGGATTTGAAGAAGCTATGATAAGGGGATTATTCGTTGTTTTGGCGTTCCTTGCTCTTTTTGTTTCGTTCCCATACAATAATATTGCTGCTATACGGTGGTACGTGTGTGTGTGTGTGCTTATAGGATAACTGAAAAATATTGAAAAGAAAGAATGAAAAATTGCATCTGCTGACTGCAATAGAGCTATTGGGCAATTGATCGCAAGGATCATCGAGGTAGCTGGTTTCCTCAGGTCGACCCATGACTAACGAGGACTTGAGGCTACATCCCCGATTTCTCAGCCTCTAGCATCCAGGAAAAACATCAAGTTCTATGTTTCTTGCTTCCGGTGAGTATTCCTCATCTCAAACTTTGTCTTGTCATGTTGTTGTCTAGCATATTCCTGGATCTCCCGATCGCGCTCTTGAAGCATTTGGTCCCCATTGTTTGATGAATAAAGTAGAGGACCTGACACATAAATCTTGTTTCCCCTCGGACCACGAACATACTGATGATAAACATCAAAACGTTTCAACGTTCAATATTATAAAAATTGGAATCCAAATTTTCACACATCTTAATGCCTATGACTCGAATAACTTGTAGACACTGACAAGCATCAAATGTAAGATGGACTCCTATTTTTTGGAGTATACGGGCAAGTCAAAGCTCATGATTGACTAATATGGACATTTTGCATGGAATGTAAGAAAGTAGAATCTTAGATCCAAGAAAAGGAATTGCATTGACTAGAAACGTAATAACATTTTTTTTTAATTGCTACCAGAAGAGTTGAGCCATCAACCCAAAGAAGGAAGTGATTAAAACTAGAAACACTTGAGTCACGGCAAATGCCAAAGAACTTACCGATTTTCTCGTTTGTCCTGATGGGGAATATGCCATCCTCTGTGTTTGATGATTTTGATCTTGCTTTCTCATGGATCCCGCTTCATTTAATAAATCATGAAATCTACTGGCTTGCTTTACCAACTTTCGATCTGAGGAACCATGATATTGCCCATGTTCTTCAGGCAATGACGTCCTAGATTTTAATAACCCAGACACTTTTGGTAGGTTGGTTCTGGCAGGGACCTGATGAAGATTATCCATATTCTTCCCAGCATTAGTCCAGCCAGTTCCAGGGATCAATGGTCCTGAATGGGATACATTTTTATACTGTTGCACCAAGTAATGTCCTTTCCCGTCTCTGAAAGCTTGAGTTTGTTTAGAGCAATAATCCAGAAAACCAGAAGCTTGCTCCTTCTTCGAGAATAGTATCTCACCTCTACCGTTTGAACTATGACGATCTCTTCTCTGTGATTACAGAGCAAACAATGATTATCTAGAGAACAATGACAGAATCACTCAAAATAAGATGTAGAAGTTAAGGGAGAGAAGATGGTAAAAGAAAGAAGAAAAATTATTCATCAGAAATAGATAGGACAAAAGAAAAAAAGGTTGCTTATATATTCCAGAAGTAAGCATATGAAAAGGTGCTCCTATAACATTAAGTAGATGAAAAACAAATCAATCTGAATTCCAGATCGTTGAAGTCGCCAGCTGAACTCGCTTAAATAGGATGATAAGATGTTCTCTACTTATTTATTCGTAGCAGTTGGGGGGAGTGGGGTGAGGTGAAGGATGGGTGGGAAAACACAGGGCTTCTGAATGAGCAACCACCGTAACCTTATTGGCAGCTCCTACAAGGATATTCAAAGAATAGGATGACTTCAATTCACTAGTTGGGTAGAGAATCACAAACTTGTACCTCTCCTCAAAGTGTAAATTATTACTCGTGGGTGTTCTTCAGCTTTCACACACTGACTACCACCCGTGTAAACTATTGAGGCATAAAAAGGACATAGGGAGGGCACGTTTCGAATAAATCTAAAATCTCAAGGCTCAACTTATTTGTCCATATAAATCTCTGATGCAAATCCAAAAGATAATTGATAAATCAACTGTCTGCAACCCAGCATATAAGCATTTTATTCGATGTACTAAGAGTTACCTGTAGTGATGATAGATCAGGATATGCATTAGATGGTATAACAGCTTCAGATTCTTTTGTTCTTCCTACAACTGCTCCTTGTCTGAAAAAATTTAGATGTAACAGCATTTTAAACCACTAACCATAGTTGCCATCTCAGGGTAAGCAGTGCACAAGATAAAAAAAAGATAAACCAGAGCAGTTTGTAGTGTAAAGCAGATGGACAAAAAAATTCCATAACATCACTGTGATTCAACAATGATACAGAGCAACATAAAGGAAGGGAATTATGCCAATATTTTTACACAATAATCCTTCCACATAAAAAGCACATATAGATTGATGAAGCAACAGAACACTGATCTACATTTTTGCACCAATAATCCCTAGCTCAAACCCGCATAAAAGGTGGATATAAAATGATGAAGCAGCACAACACTAATCTACATTTTTGCACTTGCTTCCTAAAACAAATCATACTTCAGAAAGTAAGAACTTCCAAAACAAAAGTATTTGTAGTTTCTTGGCAAACACCTGCGAAAAGATCGCTTGGATTTCAGAAAAAGTCGCTTGGATTTATCCATGGTTTGTTCAATATAAGCTATTATCAATCCACAGAATGTACCTTCTTGCATCATCCTGCTTTCTAGCATCAATCTCTCTTCTTGGAGGATATTTGGGCAAAGTTGAAGGATCACAGGCACGTGGTTCTATTGTAAAGTACTGTTGAGAGAGAGATTAATAACCAAATAAATAGTTGCGTAATCCAACAAAATCAGAAAATGAAAACAAATAGCATATGCACGTATGCACAAAAGCCACGAGTAGACCAAAATAACATAGGCTATAAATTTGATTTCAAATAAAGGAAAGCGATGTATGGGAAAGAGAAAGCAACATTGAAAAAAGAACAATATAACTGGAAAATTCCCAGTTAATCTGAGACATTTTAATAGAAAATTTTAAAATCTTGTGTCATGTGAATTTCAAAATATCGTATGATGTGAATTTACTTCCCTTTCATTTTAAAAGAAGATGAAAAGTCTCGTTCAAATAAGCATGACCACTATTTATTTAAGATTTCATGATGTTCAAATCAAATAATTAGACAGACATCCTTCATCTCTCTTAAATAAAACAATGCATAATCTGCATACCTCAGTCCTGAGAGCAAAGGATGCAGTTCCTCGTTGAGTGGGATCAACCGAAAGTAAGGTCTCTATAAGCCCAACAGCAGAAGCAGGTAAGTCTCTAAATGTTTCAGCAATACAGCGTCTATATGATCTTTGAGTCTTGATAACAGACATATGTGGCAATTTCGATCTTCTCCAATAATCCTCAGATGGTGAGCCGCATAATTTAAAGATTTTATGCAATTGCTCGACCTAAAAGGAACAACCACTTGAGCTAACATTAAATAACCTGTCGCTAAATATATATTTATGCATTTATGGACATATACGTCCAGAATATTCGTAAATCATCATACAGCATGCCAAAAATCCAATGTTGGGAGGAATATCACGCGATTGAGCAGTAGTAATTGTACACAACATCCATATTTCAAGAGTCTAGAAAGGATTTGATAGTTGAAGGTTTTTATTGCAGAATGCTTCATACCCCAAGGCCTAAGAAAGTTAAAAGTACAACACAGTACTCATCCCTGGTTTCCATTGGAAGAATTCCAGGTTTATGAGAATTCAAATTTACCTCATAGGTTACTGAAAGAAGACATCTGTGAGGCACATTGGGGCATCAATTGAGATCAAAGATAGCACTAAAAACACTGTACCTCTGTTCTTCCAGGTAAAATAGGTTTGCCAGTGTATAGCTCCCCAATAATGCAACCAGTGCTCCATAAATCTACAGCAACTCCATAATGAGAGGCCCCAAGTAAGAGCTCCGGTGCTCTATACCAAAGAGTTACTACACGGCTTGTCAATTGTGTGTTACTTTTAGGATCAAAGAAACTTACCAGGCCAAAGTCCGCAATTTTCAAAATCCCATTGTTGTCAATAAGAAGATTAGAACCCTTTATATCACGATGTAGGACACCACGACTATGACAATGATCGAGTCCACTAAAAAGTTGTTGAATGTAACATTTGATCTTCAGGAAAGTGAACATAATGAGAATTTGAGAAGGTACAGTGTAAAAGAAACCAAATATATTAATCAACTGATGATTGCACTGCATGATGCACCCCGTAGGTGTGAAGCAATTACCTGTGGCTCTTTAAACTTGATGCCAGGAATAGAGGCAAGACCAGTAAGATCATGCTCCATGTATTCAAAGACAAGGTACAAGCTGGGAGAGTTCTCAGATGTTATCAGGCCTTCCAATTTTATTATATTAGGGTGATCCAGCCTACGCAAAATAAGAATCTCACGAGCCATAAATTTGACACTCTCTGAATCATTAATGTCAAATCTGACCTTTTTAAGAGCTACAGTTTTATCACGAGTGACATCATAGGCCTTGTAAACGTTGCTGTAAGTTCCCTGACCAATCTGCAAGAATACACAAGTTCAAATCCAAAAGACGAGGTTACTACTAAGTGATATTGAGTTTACAAATGTAGATCAAATTTATTGTAAAAATTGTTGTTAACTAAGAAAGATTCCTGTATATGGTTAACATGATTGGAAATAGGGTTAAAGGGGATGGATTGTGTTGGATAAATATACATATCCATACAAAAATATCATGCCTTGAATCAAAGACTTCAGTATTAAATTTTTGTTTGTGAGACGTATCAGGAATTAAATTGAGGACATCATGTGTATATACTTTGTTAAGTGTTTTCATTCTATGAGGAAAACGAAGAAAAAAATATGAACTTAATGATTCGCGCAAAAAAGTATGCCTCCTCTGATTCTTTATTGTCAGAGAAAGTAAGCCGACTAATAAAATACAACTAGTAGATCAAGAGTAAAAATTTGAACAGATGAAGAAACTCTTTTGTCGATGAACCAAAAAATAATTAGATGAACATTTTTGAGGGATCTAGTGAAGAATGATACTTACTCTATCTAACTTCTTAAAGGTTGCAGCTTGCCGTGGTATCCAGCCTCTGATAGCCTCTGATGCCTGTGCGGCTAGCCAAGATGGCCATCCTGCTGCAACCTGCCCTGCTTCTCTACTCTTTCTCACCCTTCCCCAGCTCGGGTGACCCAAACTCCCTTCATCACACTTCTCAACTGTCAATTTGGAATGACTATTAACACCAATTCTACAACTCCCCGCCCTCTTTTCTCATCTTGACCCGGAATTCCCTCCGTCTCAATGTGATCATCTAAACCATACGAACCGAAGTCTTTTTTATCAATTAGCATAACCTTCAAATCTCCATTCTCTAACTTATTACTATTCAGTCGGACCTCCTCATCTCCTCTGCTGCATGAATTGACATGGGATACACGCCTATCATAATTTCCTCTGCTCGATAGCCTCTCTTTTGGGCTATGCAGCTTATTTTCTTTGGAAGAAATGCAACCCATATCGCGAACAATATGTATATATCCACTTCACATACACAATTCAACCGACAGTAGACTCAAAGTTATCTGCTATCCCCATTGATGCAATCTATCAATGATCGCATGTGACGAAAGACACAGAATGGTAGCATCTACATCTATCAACCTAAAAATGATGGAATAATTAATCCAAAAACTAGAAGAGTTCTGAATACAGCTGCAGAAAAAGAAAAAAGATGAAGAAATCAACAATTCAAAGTCACCCCTCAATATCCAATTTATCAAATTTCAAGAGAAGTGATCCAAACACAATTCAAATAAAAAATAAAAAACGGCCCAAAAGAAATAATCTCAGAAAAAGGTTCGTTGAAGCAGAAAAGATTTACGAGAGCGAGATGTTAGCGCGTTGCCAAGAAAGAGAGATTTAGATTATTTGGATCGCGTAGTTCGTTATAGCTTGGGTAAAGTATATTTCAATGCGTGCCACTTCTGTTCATCTTAAAGTTTAATAATATATTATGACATCCTTAAATTAATCTTAAATAAACAAGATAAGATAAATTTGATAGTACATTATAAAAATAATAATTATTATTAAATAGTTGTAAAAATAAGTGATCCAATTAAATTTTATATATAATCAAAATATACCTTCAGCTTAACTTGTTTTTTGAACTGTTCAACACGTGTAACTGTCTCGCATCATAAATGTAAGGCTGGAGACGCTTTTCGCCGGCTACACTGAGTCAACACAATGTAGACATTCATTCTTAAAAAATATCGTGCCAAGTTACTGATAGGAACTTCACAAAACAAGAGAATAAAGCACAAATTATGTATCGATTTTTTTTGGGGGGTCAATTTCTGTAATGTCTTGAAGCTATCCAATCTCCAGAGCCCACAACACAAATAAGCAAAGCTAATTGGCACAAAGAATGTATCAACAGTAAGTTTTTCAATATCAATTTCTCTATGGACTTGAAACTCCCCAAACTTTATACTCAAGCAGTGGCAACCTTTTTTCACTAAAGATTCAAAGAAAAACGTTCTTTAATTGCCAAATTTATGACATACATAACTTATACCTAAATTTTTGTACTCTTTTTTTTTTTTTTGATAAATCAAAAGATATTTTATGCATAAAATTATAACGTTATGTACATGGCTATAACTTCCGAACCAACTATCCATTACTACCAAAAAGCTTCACAAGACCTAACTTTGTACTACTTATCCATACACCCAATCATCATATTCGATTCTACCTTGCTTACAAGTTCCTGTCCTATCTAAATATCTATGTCATCTACAAACTCTAGTAAAGCTAAAACTATTTCCACCATTTTAACAAGCAAATTTATACATCACAGACTAAGTTATCAGCCCAAGACCGTATAAGAAGAGTTTCATCTTGTGTATGTCTTTGTTTACTGTCAAATCGGTATACTGCTTGCATATCCTCATTGCTAGGGACTGTCGGGTTCCAGCCAAGTGAATTGTGCAATGTTCCTATAAAAGAACTGTCAGTATTTGTCCTGTCCGTGTTGCTTATGGTAATTCGACCAGGCATTTCTTTGGATTGATTTCCTTTTGCTTAAGTGAGATTTGATGCCCACCTATAGGCAATCTGAAAAAAGAACCTGCACTAAATTGTTAGATAATAAAACCATCCCATTCTTACCTTCTCTCAGTTTTTGAATGAAGATGTTCCATAACTTGAAAGATTACTCTAGCCTTTAGGTTTCCCACCTCCATGGCTTCATCTTTGAAAGTTCTAGCATTCCTTTCTCCCCATAGGTTATAGATGATAACCGAAAGGATAATGGTTAAAAGGTTTGTGGGACAATTTCGAATGTTTTCTGGTTGGTTGAGCCAATTTGGAATGGAGTAAAGGTTGATGAAGTGAGGAAAATTGATCTGAAAGTGGTTAAGGCAATTGATCCACACTGCTTTAGAGAAGGAATACTGAAAAAACAGATGCTCTATGGTCTCATTATCCGAAATACACAGGGAGCATTGGTTTGTTGTTTGTAAGTATAGAAGCTTATATCCAGTTGGCAATTTTTTAAGGAATGCTAACCATAATATGAAGGAGCACCTAGGGCTATTACTTTTATTCCAGACCAGGTTGTGCCAAGGAACATTCAAAAATGAGGGTCTCAATAACTTGTAGGTTGAGGTATTGGTGTACTATTTTGATGGGCTTGCCAAGCATTCCAAATAGTCCGGAGTAGAACAATTTGGAAGGTAAGGTAAAGGTTCAAGATTTCTGAATAGGTTTATCTCTTGCCAACACCACTCATTAGGTCTGATTATTGTTGAAACTGTAGTTTGCATAGGAAGCTCTCACCCATTGATCACTCTCTGTGTGTAGAAATTTTTCAATATTCCTCTAGGGTGCCACGGATCCTGCCATAATAGAATAGTGTGCCCATTTCCTATCCCAAATCTGAATTGGTTCCTTAATTTATCCTTTGTTAATAAGATCTTTCTCTAACTCCAAGAGCTATTATAACTAGGAAGAACAGTCTAGAAGTTTTTTCTTTTCAGAATGATTATGTGAACCCACTTGACCCACATGGCTTCTTTATCATGAAATAGAAACCAAATTCTTTTCCTTAGCAGAACAATATTCCAAGATGAAAGATGATTAATTCCTAAACCTCCCTCCCTCTTCGGCCTACAAAGATCACTCCACTTAACTTTTGTTTGAGAGTTTGTAGTGGTCTTTCCAGCCCACAAGAAATTTCTAAGCTTTGATTCTATTGCTTTCAGGATTGAGGAAGGAAGGATAAAGAGAGAAAACCAATAAACTTGGAAGGTTGAGAGTACTAAAATCACTAATTGGAACCTACCAGCATAAGAAAGGTGTTTATGAGTCCAATTATTAATCCTGATATCTATTTTTTCCAATAAGAGTAAATACTCTCTTTTAGACAATCTTCCAGTTACAAGAGGCACCCCCAAGTATCGAAAGGGAAGATTTCCTTGCTTAAGACCCGAGATACCACTATAGTAAGGGGATTTATATCAACCTTATTTTGTACTCTTATTTTGTACTCTTATTCTTGCTTAAGTGCAGTAAAGGGATTTATTTTAGATTTGTGGACTACTTAGGCCTCATAATCGTTGTTTATTATTATTTGACTTAATATTCATTTTTTAATCTTTAAATATTACTGCGGTTTATATCAACCTCCTGATGCTTTGTGCTTTCAACTAATCGGTTATTGACATTGTCATTTCCTAGAAAATTCTTTCATTTGGAGAATTTTAACTAGAAGGGTTAGAAACTATTCCATTAACTTGTTCATTTTTGTGATTGGGATACAAATACAATGAAATAATACATTTGTTAATGATTTTTGCATGTCAAAAGATAGAAACAGAGGATTTGAAAGTTGTTTGTATTGATTTTCTGTCCTAACATATATACACGTTTGTACATTTAATGACATAATATTATCAGCTATAATCTGGCTTAAACGTTTCCTATAATCCTGCACTCCCTACGATTTTGTTGTTGACTAAGAGAGATTATTTCCACAATCATGTTGATGCTGCAAATCAGGAAATTTAATGAGATGAATATCTAATTGTCTAACACCCCCCATCAAGTTAGAGGGCTCTTAGAGAACTCGTAGCTTGCTCCTTAAGTCTGCAAATCTGGTACTTGATAAAGGCTTAGTAAAGATG
>JANIJF010000009.1:21759459-21770845 GCA_024520955.1 Erythroxylum bequaertii
GGGAGGCACAACATTCAATGAACAGATAGATTTGAAAGAACAGATAGCTGCAGAACTTTCAGAGAGCAGAACTTTCAAAGAGGGAAGATGACTCAAGAACTTTCAGAAAGGGGGAGGAGGAGAATGTCACGGTTTGATTAAATGGACGGTTGGGATGGATTGCGTGGTCGTCCATCCCAACTCATTCTTAGTATATATACTTAATAAAATCGGGATATATTCTCTGTGAGTAATTTGAGTTGAAAAGAAAAGAAGAGCTCAGGAAAACGTAGCGGGGGAAAGGAGGGACGCAGGTGAAAGAATATTCAAACCAATAGCTAGAACAACTCATGCAACACCACACAACTTTAAGCATTTTTACAAAGAAGCGAAAGGCTCGCTCTCGAACTTTTCGTTACACAAAATAAAATAAAATAAAAGTACAGCTGGATTTGGAATATAGGGATTTGTACATCAACTACAACTACAACTACAACTGGCTGTCTACTACTAGACAGTATTAACAACTTTCCACCAATACAGTTTATTTATACCCCAGGGTTAAATTTGATAACAAGAGAAATTGATTGTATTGTGATGCAAGGCTGGAAAGCAGAAGGCATCATACGGTAGCATGTTTTTCTTTTTCTACTTTACTACACACTTATTTTATTCTTAATTTTCAAAAGAAATAAAAAAACTTATTTTATTCTTTTCTTCACTTTAGCTTGATTAGAATTCATTGTAAAAGTAAATTTTTCAGCATTTAATGTAAGAGCGTGTCCGGAATTAATGATTCATAAAATTTTGTTACGATTTTTATATATAACACTAGACAAAAATAGTAACATATTTTACTCTCAATACCAGAATAATTACTCTCAATATTATAAGAGAACTTCAATTCAATTAATATTATAATCACAACAAAAAAACCTAAAAAAACCTTTAATTTAGGATTATATTGCATAATCTTCAAATACAAATACAAATGAAAGCTTATCCGCTGAAAACCATAAGTAACTTCTTTCTTTTTAGGAAATAATTTATGTAAATGTTACTAATACCGTACCGGACTTGATATCAGATTAAATTTTGGTACAGTAATGTACCGGTATAAGTTAATACCAAGTGCTGTTTCGGGTAATTTTTAAAATTTATAAAATAATCTCTGTTTTTTTTAAATTACAAAATAGTTCATTGTTATATTGTACAGTTGTACTGTATATTTTTAACCCTGTCTCTAAAAATCATAATAATAAATAATAATCACAATTTAAATTTAATTTATAAAATTAATTTAATAATTATAATTAAATTTAAAATATATTTTTAAAATATATAAATTTCAAATAAAATTTGATTTAATAATTAAAAGTATATAAAATAAATATCAGTTTATAAATAATAATTTTTAAATTATTTGTTTTAAAAAATAAAATATTTTCATTAATAAATATTATATAAAATATTAAAATAAATAATTTGTTTTTATGTTTTATTTAATCTATAATTATTATTAGTAATAAAATATTTAATTCTATTTTAAAAACGAAAATTAAAAATTTGTAATAATTATAAAAGTTGAAATAAATAAAAAACTAATTAAGAAAACTTTGAAAAAAAGAGGAGGGAGGGAGGAACAGTTTAAATTTTTTTGAAAATGTCCACTTATTTTTAAAATTACCAGATAAATTCGTTTTTTTAAGAAAAATATTACTATGAAGCTTAATGGACTAAAAATATGAATAAAAAGTAAATTGGCATCGTTCGTAAGCTTTTTACTGAAAATAAGAATAAAGAGGACTTGATCTCATTTTTTATAGAATATAATTGTTACTTTAATTTCAGAGAAGCTGAATCCAGCAATTAAAAAAGAAAAAGGATTTTGTAACATTGTTTGTGTTATGAGAGAGACACCCCATTAGAAAAGTCTTTTCTACTCCAATTCCAAACCGTGGATGCCCTGTCAAACAAGTAGCGGATTGGTATATTAAGCTCAACCAATTATTGGTGCAATTGGCTATGAAATTTCATTTCCTACGCAGCGATTACAAATGAACAGATAGAGTGTGTAAAAATCAAATATCCTGTATATATCATATGTCCTTTACCCAGATCTGATATTTGTTGCAGCGAAAAGAACTAAAGAAGAGAGGGGGGAAAAAAAAAACCATTGAAGTGGGTTAAATATTTCAGTGACTTCATGACAGACCAAACTGAAAACGTGGGCACCAAGCAGAAGATGTAGGAGAGGAGCTTCCTGATATGCAGGAGACAGAATATTCCTCTTTTCTCACACATGGGCAATTTGTCGCTTGCTTCTGAAAAAGCCAAGAACTCTTGTAAATACGAGGTCAAAACTTGCGATTCTTACCATTTCTATATTGATTAAGCCATGTTACCGTCCAAAGTTGCTTGCTTTACTTAAATCTAAAGGACCAACTTGCCAAAGACTCTTTTTCTCGTTTCCTTGGTTGTTTCAGATCTAACCTCATTGTTCCATTCTCTCTGACAAATTTCCAGTTAAACCCATCCAGTTTGCTTTGACTTTTGGTTTGTATTGATTCAAAGCAGGCATAATCTCAACTATAACTTGGGATGGGATTAGATGATATGCACCAACCTGGGAATGGAGAGATGGGCTTTTCGTTGGGAAGCAAGAATAAGTACAGGAGAATGGATTCCCAGCTCTCAGATGGTGTTGATGAGGCGTTACATCATCATCACCAAGATAGGAGTAAAAGCACCAGAAATTATGTTCTCGCCTGTGCCATTTTTGCGTCTCTCAACTCTGTACTTCTTGGCTATGGTAAGTGGTAGTCAATTTCTCTTTATTGTTGTTTTGTTCTTACTTTTACTTTTTATCTTCATCCATGAGATCTTTTGATTCTCCATCTGATCTTGACATTCCGCTGTAATGATGTAGTCTTTATATCATATGCTATATTCCCATTTGCTAGAAAAGCAGGCCATTGCTCTCTCTTTATGTGCCGTGGATTTTGTGCTTGTTAACAGAGAAGGAAATTTCAGGTTTCATGGAATTTATTTACTCAAGACATGATGTCTTTGTAAAACTTTGAATGTAATCCCATCATTAGCAGTTTTTGAGTTTATTAATACTAATTTGGTTTAGTTTCTATCCATTTGATGCATAAGGAAATATAGAATAATTGTCGATACAGGATAGTGGGGGATAGTTTTCGCATGAAGAGAGCAAAGAGTATTCTTTTATCCATCATCATACTTCAAAATCCAATCTGGAAGGGCCTTTGCGCATTAAATCAATCAATATTGAGTCTTATTGGTACCTGTTCTCTTTATGATAAAGAGAGGCTTTGAGCAGATACACCAGTGCATAGCTTCTTCTGCCTGTTATAGGGTTGGGAGTTCATGTAACTGTTCCAATTTATCGAGAGAGAATGTGTGAAGGGCCAAAAGAGGTGTAGCAGTATGATTTCACTGACAAGTGTAGATATGATGATTTGATGTGAGAATATAAAGAATAACCGTAGTGGAGAAATTAGGAACGGTTAAGAAAAAAGGTCAAGAGTCCTGTAAGGTTCATATGAATTTCATGTAATCTATACTTTATACCTGAATACGAGTTTTCTCTTCACCCGTATTCTTTGGTTAGAAAAAGATAATGTATTAGGCAGTTCTCTTCCAGTAAAGCATTGTCATGTGCATGTTCTAAGATTCTTTCCATTGAATCTTCTTATCTTGAAATTCTACTATTTCTATCAACTTTATTTGAGCAAGATTCTCAGCCGGGGAATTCTGGAATGTAAAACTTGTTTTTAGGAAAACAAAAAAATTAGACAGTTAGGAGTTTGGCCTGTTGACGTAGATGTAGGAGTAATTTCAAATCCTAGTAATTGCAAGGATTGAGGCATTTTTCTGTATATTTTCCAAATTTCAATATTCCAGAAAATAAAATGTTGAGGGGGCAAGAGAGTCATCTAATCTATTCGTATAGGCACAACCCCAAGTCCACTGTAGATTAGATATTGCCAACAAATTAACTGAAGGATATTCCTTAAACAAGACCCTACAGCCATTATGTTGAACTTGCCTGTTCTTGATATTAATTCTTCGTATATTTTATTTCTGTCTTCTGGTGTATCAATTGTCGATCACAGTTGTTGAAAAGGGAATTATAAAGCAGTTGACTGGTTGCAAATTGATAAGGCTACTGCTGGTTTGTTAATCTGCAGACGTAGGTGTTATGAGTGGAGCAATCATATTTATTAAAGAGGACCTTCATATAACTGAGATACAAGAAGAGGTTCTGGTTGGATGTTTGAGTATTGTTTCCCTATTCGGTAGTTTAGCTGGGGGAAGAACATCAGACTTTGTTGGAAGAAAATGGACGATGGCCTTGGCTGCTGTAGTCTTTCAAGTTGGGGCAGCTATAATGACACTTGCTCCTTCATTTGAAATACTAATGATTGGAAGACTTTTGGCTGGTATTGGAATAGGGTTTGGAGTGATGATTGCCCCTATCTATATTGCTGAGATATCACCATCTGTTGCTAGAGGCTCCCTCACTTCTTTCCCTGAAATTTTCATAAATTTAGGAATTTTACTTGGTTATGTCTCGAATTATGCATTTTCAAGTCTTTCCGTACATACAGGCTGGAGGGTGATGCTTGCTGTGGGAATTTTACCTTCGGTGTTTATTGGATTTGCTCTTTTCGTTATTCCGGAGTCCCCTAGATGGTTGGTCCTGCAAAACCGAGTTGAAGAAGCAAGATCAGTGCTCTCAAAAACAAATTACAATGACAGAGAGGTGGAGCTTAGACTAGCTGAAATACAAGAAGCTGCTGGAACTTGTAATGCAGAGAAGGGTGAAGAGAAAGCTGTATGGCGTGAAATGGTGAACCCTTCTCCTGCACTTCGTCGGATGTTACTTACTGGTTTTGGCATCCAGTGCTTCCAGCAGATCACAGGAATAGATGCAACTGTTTATTACAGTCCTGAAATTTTTAAAGGAGCTGGGATCAAGGATAATTCAAAGCTTCTTGCTGCAACAGTTGCTGTGGGTGTCTCTAAGACTGGTTTTATATTGGTTGCTATCTTTCTCATTGACAAACTTGGCAGAAAGCCCTTGCTATATCTGAGCACAATTGGAATGACCATTTGTTTGTTCAGCTTGGCTGTCACACTCACTCTGTTTGGGCAAGGACAGTTCTCAATTGGGTTGGCAATTCTGTTTGTTTGTGCCAACGTAGCTTTCTTTTCAGTGGGGATTGGTCCTGTTTGCTGGGTCTTGACTACAGAAATTTTCCCTCTACGACTGCGGGCTCAAGCAGCTGCACTTGGGGCAGTTGGTAACAGGGTTTGCAGTGGCTTGGTTGCCATGTCTTTCCTCTCTGTTTCGAACGCAATTTCTCTTGGCGGAACATTCCTCATCTTTTCGGCAATTTCAGCTCTTTCAGTTGTCTTTGTCTATGCACTAGTTCCTGAAACAAAGGGGAAGTCATTAGAACAGATTGAGCTGCTATTTCAAAATGAACACGAAGTGGCAGATGGTGAACTTGAGTTGGAAGACGGCGAGCATCTAATGCAGAAAAATTGAGAATGTTTCTTGCAACTCGAGTGGGAAGACGGCGAGCATCTAATGCAGAAAATTTGAGATTATTTCTTACAAGGTCAATGTGATGAAGGATCATTGCCCAGTTCTTCAATCTGACTAGTGCCAAATTCTTACTGATGGTGTTCGAATTGCATGAGTGTTGATAGTAAAAGGAATATGGTATAGTTGTGTCTCAGTACGATCTTTTCTTATTGCATTCAGGAATTCCATATTCCGTTTTCACAGTTGTACTTTGTCTTACCTCAAATCCAATAGAAGTAAGAGCATTAAAATTAAACTAGAATGCTTGTTATATTTAATTACCAAAATATTATGCAATCAATCCCATTTTAGTAATGTTATGTTGAAGTTGACTAATACACCCTTCCTCCTCGAACTTAAGATGATAAAAATGAGATCAATTAAATCAAGCGGGCAATTGAACTTTAATGAGGATGACAACTTTCTTGTACCCAAAAAGGTGGAATCGTCCATCCTAAGCGCCCCCACTCTTTGGCCCGATAGAGTAGTGAGGGAGTAAATTACGGTTTGATTTCATTTAGCTTATCAGAAAAGCGGCTTAGTGTCCAGTGTGTACAAGGAGTCATCACATTGGATGAACTCTCACACTGTCACTGTTGGGACTTGAACCAGAAGCCTTGTACCCAATTTCCTTTCTGATGACCAAATAAGCTACCCGTGTGGGCAGGATGGCAACTTTCTGACTACGAGATGATAAGTGGACAACAAATGGCTCCTCAATAAAGATGATAAAGAATAGAGTGACAACTGTTACTGATTCGCTCATGAAATGTAATGACGAGAAACTTAAATGGAACTCGATTATTGTAATAAATACTAGTGATTGATGAATATTCAATTCAACATAACCATATGAATTCATAAGTAATGTCAGTAAGGGCTTTGTATTCACCTTCAGTATTATTGTTTGTTTCTTCCTTCATCATGATATAAGAGGATTATTAGGAAAGAAACATAACCCAATTGTAGAGACTCAATCCACCCTAATCAGCATCAGACTATACACGAAGTTTTAAAGAGGAGGATAATAGAGTTGGATACCAGAAAGCAAGGTACCTTTAACATAACATAGAATACAGAGTGCAACAATTTAATAATGAGTGGTTAAGGAAGCTGCTCTAAACTTACTCGCAACGTTAACTACATGGACATGGGCTAGGTAGGGCCATCCAAAAGCTCTCCATTAACATCATGAAGGATTTATATTCCAAGGAAGTAAGATAGATGTCTGAGTTCTTACATCTTTAAGTGTTGGTTGAGGTAATGTTTTAATTTTATAATACCTCTAAGGTCATCGCTGATAATGATCATACCATTTACAGTGAGTAATAATAGCATATAGCTTCTATTTATGCAGCAAACAAACAACGCATTATAATGTAAACTAGAAAGAAAATCAAGTTTTTTTAGCAATAGAGCTAAATTTGGCAAACCATACTTGAGGACCTAATTTAAGGCCGTAAAGAAGCTTTTTAAACTGACAGATAATATCTAAAGGATGATCATAACTTGGAGCTGGTTTCATGTACCCTTCTTAAAAAAGGTCCCTATAGAGAAAGTTACCTTTGACATTCATTTGAACTAGTAGTCATTTCTTAACGACAACAGTAACTATGGGGCTACGAACTGAAATAAGATGAACCACAAGAGTAAAGGTCTTCTTATACTCAGTACTATTCCTAACTGAATCCTTTGGAAACGATTCAAGTTTAAGAATATCCTAAACTGCCATCTACCTTTGTCTTGATCTTATAGACTTATTTACAATCACCTAAATTTTTTTCTAGAAAAGTGAGACTAGATCCCAAGTTTGGGTTTTGTATGCCTGTAATTCTTCTTTTATAACTTACTGCCATAAGGGCTGAGCACAAGCTTCTTTATAACTCTTGGATTCATAGAGGGACGTGATAATTAAGTTAAGAAAGTTATATTTAAGAAGAGATAGACTTAAAACAAAAGATTCTAAATGAGGAAGGAGATTAGTGGCTTTGATAAGTCATGTTGATTGGGATGGTTCATGAGAATTTGGAACCTCTTAAAGAGTTAGATCCTTAGGTAGGAAAGGTCACATTTGCACTTTAATACCTCTGCAATATGGTATGTCATATCCAAAATCCATCTTTAAGGCTTAAGTCATTCTTGAATGAGATTATTAACTTGACTTAACGTTTTTTCATACTGGGGGGAAGCATTGGGATAACATCCTTATAGCTGAAGAGATTTTAAAAATCACTATTGGCAAAGAGGATTTCAAAGTCGTGCTTTAAAGGTTGACATTTATAAAACTTTCAACTCAATTAGCTAGATGTTTATCCTAAGCATTCTAGAGGCTTAGAGATTTCTAACACAATTCATAACATGGATCAATCAATGGATATCTACCACCTCTTTCAGCATATTAGTCAATAGGAAACCAACAAAATACCTTAAGGGAGCAAAGGGGCTTAGATTAAGTGACCCTTTATCACCCTACTTACTCTTATTTATGTGAAAGTTCTAACTCGAACTATTTGTAACATCCCGTTACCCATGTTAGGGCTAGAATTGTAAATTTTGAGAATTTCTGAGAAATTAGGAAAACACACATCATGTATAATTAATTGTGAAATATATATTTTTGCACATTCATATGATTGTACATGCATTCTTTGACATTTCCGGGTACAATTGAGTTGTTAAATGTGATTAAAATGTGTTTTGGCAATTTTGGTATTATTTAGGATTTTTGGTATTTTTGGTGAAATTTAGAAAATAACATATTGATTTATTGGCCAATTATGGTGTGACACGTGGACTAAGTATATAGTGACACATGGCAGTATGTACCTATGACATATGGCAACCTAAAATCGGGACAAATGGCTTGATAGGTTAGGACACATGTAAGGCAAGCAAGTATACCGAGTATGGTGTTTGGAGTTAGGATTGATGCATGGTGAGTGACCTTCTCGGTGAAGAAACACTTAGCATCCGGATATGTTTTTGATATGTTCTCCTTGCTAGAATTCATAGTCGAAACAAGTAAGTAGTTTCTGTTGATGTTAGTTTTCGGTGTAGAAATGTACCTGCATGCATGGGTTCATGAAGTTGATTTTAGAAAATTTAGATTTGTCCAAAACTGTGTTGAATGAACTCTAGATTGGGAGATATGCTATTCGTGTATGAAGTGTTAATAGAGTTGAGTTTGAATGAGTTTGGGTTTCAGGGAAAAGTTTAAACGATACAATGTTGGGAAATGAGAGCTTATCCGATTATGCTATGTTTTTGGTGTTAGAGAGTAATCTTGAATTTTGATCTCTAAGGAAGGAACAGATCGGATCCACGAGTAATCCTAAAGGCAAAAAGAATGCAAATGAGCTGGTCTCGGAGGCCCAAAAACAAGCCAATACTGTTGGCAGTAGAAAGAAAAACTCGGCAGTTACAAATTTTAAGAAGGTGGCCGACGGGGTGGCCCAGATAACAAATGCGAAGCAGCCCAGCCTAGTGGGCACGATCTCTGAGTCCGAGATGCCTATGGAAATGGAGGCACAGGTCCAGGACAGTCCTGTCCTAGTCTCGGATCGGGAAACTGAAGCCCAGAGAGGGGCGATCGATGGAGACAGGTTTAGGGAAATTATTTCTAAGTCCCAATTTCAAGCTCGCAAGATGGGATCGTCTTTGGATCAGAAGCAACACTCAGTTGTTAGAATGGAAGACAACTGCGCTCCCAACGAGGTGCCGCTCCCTCATTCTAACCGGAAGTGGCCCAAAAAGGCCAAATCGACAGTCACTGTCTCGCCGATCATCGCCCAAGTTGTGAAGCGAGGTAGGCCAAAGACTATTCGCAAAGTTTCCCAAGTGGAAAAGGCCGTGGGAGAAGCTGGGTCGGCTGCTTTTTCTGCGTGTGTCTCAGAGGCAGTTGCAGCGATGGTTCGTACTGTAGATAATCTGCAGATTGAGATGTCGGCGAATTCAGACTCGGGTAATGCTATGGAGCCGAATGGGGTTCTGCTTGCAAAATCGAACTGATTACAGTATAATTGCACAGGTGTTTTGCTCCTTTTCTTGTCTGTTTTAAAATTTCTTATATGGACTTTACGACTTTTGTTTGGAATTGTCAAGGATGTGGCAATTCAAAATTTCACCGGGTTCTTTCTGAGTATAGGAGAGAGCATAACATGAACCTTGTTGCGCTTCTGGAAACAAGGATTAGTGGTAAGAATGCAGACTCGGTTGTTGCGAAATTGGGCTATCCATATTCGCATCGGGTTGAAGCTAACGGTTTTGCAGGAGGAATATGGCTTCTTTGGGATGATTATGTTACAGTTGATATTATTTTTAATCACTCTCAATTTATCCATGCTCGTGTCAAACAAGCTCATGACTCTTCTTTTTGCTTTATTACGTTTGTTTATGGTAGTCCGCAGATTCAGGGCCGTAAGAAGCTTTGGGAAGATCTGAGCTTGATGGTTGAGGTAGTTCAAGGACCTTGGATGCTTACTGGAGACTTCAACTCTATTCTTGTCGCGGATGAGAGGAAAAGGGGGCCATTAGGAATCCGAGGGGGTGCCGTATGTTCCAAGAGTTCATGTTTGAGACGGGTCTTCAGGATATTGGGTTTAATGGGCCGCAATTCACCTGGTGTCGGGGTTCCCTTTTCCAAAGATTGGACAGAGCTGTGGTTAATGGTGACTGGGAGGTTTCTTTTCCAAATACGAGCGTTACTCACCTTGAGCGTCTCAAGTCTGATCACCGCCCTCTTCTTATTTCTTTTGGTGGGCCGCATTCCCGTCCTAGAGATCGTCCTTTCCGTTTCTTCTCTGGGTGGCTCGAGCATGAATCTTTTGCTAGTCTTGTAAAGGATAAGTGGGATGACAAGCTCCCGATTGCTCATACTGTCTATCAATTTACGGAGGCTGTTAAAGCTTGGAATAAGGCCGTGTTTGGGAGTCTTATCGCGCGGAAACGAACAATCATTGGTCGGATCAGTGGGGTGCAGAAGGCCTTGGAAAGACGTAGCAACCCGAGACTTGTTCAGCTGGAGATTGAACTTCAGGCGGAGTTGGAGGAGATCCTAGATAATGAAGAGCTCCTTTGGCGCCAGAAATCTCGATGTGAGTGGCTTGCGGATGGAGATAGGAATACGAAGTATTATCATAGTCGAACTATGGCTAGGCGTAGGCGCAATAAAATTAGCGCGCTTAGACTTCAGGATAATAGTTGGTGCTATGATGATGCGATGTTGGAACAAGAGGCTATTGACTTCTTCAGTAATCTGTATACCGAGGAAGGTCAGCCTCCAGGTCCGTTTCCTGACAGGGGGTATTTTCCGAGTATCAGTAGGCCAGATTTTGAGGGGCTTCAAAGACAGGTTACGGATGACGAGATTAAATCGGCTCTCATGGATATGTCTCCGCTTAAAGCTCCGGGGGTGGATGGGATCAATGCCCAATTCTATCAACGACATTGGCAGATTGTGGGCCCTTCTATTTGCTTTATGGTGCGTGGGGTGTTTAGTGGTCAGAATCTTGATCCGGTGCTCAATCGTACTCTTCTGGTTCTTATTCCGAAGACCCAGGGGCCGGAGCAATTGTCCCAATTTCGTCCGATCAGTCTGTGCTCGGTGCTTTATAAACTTGTGACTAAGACTATTGCGAACAGGTTGAAGAGTGTCATGCCCGATCTCATTGCCCAAAATCAAGTCAGTTTCGTGGCAGGGAGGAGTATTAACGATAACATCATCGTGGCACAAGAGGTTATTCATTCTATGAAAGGCTTCCAGGGTCGATCGGGGTGGATGGCCATCAA
>JANIJF010000009.1:22259413-22279549 GCA_024520955.1 Erythroxylum bequaertii
CCCTTGATTTATGTTCCTATTTGTTTTCACGCCTCCCAAAACCTCCCTTGTCTACTGTGTATCGTGCGTGATTTTTTTATCAATCAAGATCCCTCTCCTTTAATTCTACCTTTGCGTGATTTCTCACAATTTCAGCACTGCCACCTCACTCCTCATCTCCTTGCGTTATTTTTGCGTCATTTCCGTTGATTGATTTGTTTTTGCGTCTTTTTCCTCATTTGTTCCTAATTCTTCCATCACTTACATTGGGCCTGTTGCGTCTTGTTTCTTGTGCTTCTCACCTCTATCCATTCTCCACGTTGCCAATGTCTTAAGCTGCTTGTTACGTGATTTCCACTTGATTAATTTGCAATTAACGCAGCTCCTCTCTTATTTGCGTGTTGCTGGCAGTTTGCTACTTCTCCAATGCTGTGTGTGTTTTGACCTGCTGATTTAATTGCCGCAACCCAAGCTCACTGCTCCTTTGATAATTGATTTGTTGTGCCGCACCTGAACCGTGTGAATGTTGCGCCTCCCAGCTCTTGTCTTTAATTAATTTTCTTGTTGTGTCACGCCACGTTGCTTTCATTCACGCCTTTGTCCGCTCGACTTGCGTGTCTCTCATTTAATTTGGCTCCAAAATGACGCAAGATTGAGTCCATTAATAGCATGTGCCGCCATTACACAATAAAAACCCTCTGGCTCTTGTGTCCTGTGAGTGATGTGACAATTAAAATGCAAACCATCCCTTGTTGATTTTGCGCTTGCTCTACGTTGCTCCACCGTGGCTCTAGCATCTACTGCTTCAATTTAATTTGCTAGGCCAATTTTCTCTCCACGCTGTTCAGTTGATAAGATATTTAATTTGCAACCTCACCAATCCTTCCAAAATCGTCGCTTTGGGCTGTCTTGCTTTTGCATTTTAAGCTTCTGGTTGTTGCACGAGGCCATGTCTAATTAGGGTCAACATCTAATTCAGCTCTTTTTATCTCAAAATTGTTACGGTTCTTTCTATTTGGCTCCAAAATACACCTTGACATAAAACAAGATTAATTCCCATTAAGTATAACTTCAAACCTCAAGAACAAAGAAAATTAACGCATAAAAAGATAGAAAATAACGAACCTAACAGTTGTATTTAAAGATCCATTTGAATGGACAATAACTAAAGAAGAGGGAGCCCTTGGTAATTCTCAAGCAATGCTTGCTATCTTCAGCGCAGTAGATGAAGATCGCTTTAGTATGATATCAGCTTGTGAATCATCAAAAGAAGCATAGGACACTCTACAAATAATACATGAGGTATCAAAATTAGTGTAGCTTCGAAAATTCAGATGTTGGCTACAAGATTTGAAGAGCTTAAGAAGGAGGAAAGTGACACTATTGGAGACTTTCACGAGTGACTGCATGATATTGCAAATAAAGCGCATCAAATTGGGAAGAACCAATGGTATTAGAATCAAAAGAATTAGAATTTTAATCCTCTAAATCCAAAACACTTTCAAATACATCTACTAACATCACCAAAATTCTTCCACTAAGAACCAACAACACTTACACAAAAACTCAACACAATTGTTACTTTTTCAACTTTAACAACCACCAGAACCGAACACGATAGAAACTAATACATCAATTCTTCCCTTTAATGAGATTACTAATTTCCTCACTATAATTTTGAACTTAGATAATTACCTTATCTGGTGGAACCAATTTAAGTGATTCTCATAGCATCCAACCTTCTAGGATACATCGATGGTTCCATTTCCCCACCTTCTCCAACAAAATCACTACCTTATACCCATGGAAAGATGAAAAATAATACTACACTTCTCATGAAGTGATTCAAAGCCAATTCCATTTCTATCAAGCTCAAAACTGTCATACAAGTGGCTGTCTTGATTACTAGTCAATGACCTAACTTCAGTCCAATCTTTGAAAATTCATAAGTCCCAATTCTGTTATCCAAAATTAACATACTATATCTAATTTTCAAGATAATTGCTTCCTCTACAACTTTCCAGAAGATCATTTGTGCCAAGTCAAATCACAAAAATCTCTAAATTTGCCTTTAATCACAATGCTCACAAAACCTATACTGATGGCTAGGTTTCACCAAAATGCACATAACCAGTCAACATTTAACAGGTCATATCTCCCAATATACATATCAAAAAATTGCAAAATCAGTGGCATTGGAAATATAACATGATAGGCTTCAACTTTCATGAAGACCATTTTCACTAATTCATTCTACATAAATCTAGAAAAATCACCAAAGTTTCAGATTATCACTTTCGGATTACTGTTCATACAGCCCATAGCATTAACTTTCCAAGCTAAAATTCAACCTCTTAAGGCTACAATTAGACAACCTCTATTTCACAAGAAATTGTAGCCAATAAACTAAAGTTTCATTTGGTCCAAACCTCACCTCATTTTCTTAACTACACAATTAGTTATGATCAAAATATTGCAATAGGTACAAAAATCAATTTTCCAGCTTTGATGCTTCATTCACTTCCTATAATTCCCATGTCAATTCTACTTCAATTAGCACTCAATATATCCTGCCTTGATTGTAGGTAGGGATGGCAAAACTAGCCCGACTTGATTTTGGCCCGGTTTGGACGAGCCTCCTTCAAAAATGACGTTGTTTCGTTTTTGACTTTTTCTTAAAAATATATATATGACGGGTTGGGTTTGGCCCGATGATGGGCATGAGCAGCTTGGGCCCGACCCGACCCATTGACATCCCTAACTGTAGGATCTAGATACTCTTGTGCTTAATGAATACATTGTGTATCCATTTCACTCATAAATCTTCCTTTTTTTAGCACAACCACCACAAATTCTGCCCTAGTACTCACCCTATGATTCATCCTTGTAGCATGGATGCCCAATCTCCCTTGTTGCTTAGGTCTGCAAATTTTGTCCCAACTAATCTTCGCTTTGCTTCTGCTTTGGTTTGAGCCATTCCACAAGAAATCCCTCAGTCTCCTATCGATTTCCTTAAGGATACTTTTGGAGATGGATAAATGGTTGATCCAATAAGTGGTAAGATTGCTCAGTATTGTCTGAATTTGTTGTAGCCTGCCTCTATAGCTAAGGAACTGATTGCTCCATTGGTTGATTTTGCCTTGAATTAAGTCCAACAGAGAGTTTACAATCCACAACACTGATTCTTCCTTGAGAAATTGGTACCCCCAAGTATTTGAAGGGTAGTTGCCCTTTTGTTAAGCCTATGTCGATAGCTGTAGAAACTACCTCTCTACTTGAGTTGCAAGATAAGTAGAAACAACTCTTCAGAGGGTTGCTTCTTAAACCTGAAATCTCTTGGAATTCCTTCATTGCTTGCATGATTATATCAATTGAGTTTTTCTCAGCCTTGCAAAACAATAGAAGGTCATTTGCAAAAGCTAGGTTTTTGAGCTTCATACCTTTATATATGCTATGGAACTGGAACTCTAGATGTCGCCGTATGGTATTCACAAGGAGAGTTGACAAAACCTCCACGCATAGGACAAACAGGTAAGGGGATAATGGATCCCCTTGCCTCAAGCCCCTCCTTGCTTAGATCAGGTTTGTAGGTTCCCCATCCACCAAGATTGCCATAGAAGCAGTGATTACACATTCCTCTACCCATTTTCTAAACAGAGGAGGATAGTCGGTTGCCTTCAATATGTTAAAAAGAAAGCTCCAGTTGATTGAGTCATTCTGTTCAGGGCTGATTAACTTCCCTAGGCTCGCTCTTAGTCTATTTGCTAGGATCTTCGTGATGGTTTTAAGTAGGCTCGCTCTTAGTCTATTTGCTAGGATCTTCGTGATGGTTTTATAAAGAAAATTATAGCAAGCTATGGGTCTGAATTGTTCCATCTCCCTTGTATTACTCTGTTTGGGAATAAGGCAGATAAATTTATTTCATTCCTTGAGGATTGTTCCTCTCTTATAGAACTCGTCCACTGTTGCTACCACTTCTTCTCCTACAATATTCCAGTGTTTTTGAAAGAATCTCCCATTATAATCATTCGGTCCTGTGGCTTTGTCAGGATTCATTGAAAAAATAGCATTCTTGATTTCTTCCCTTGTTACTTCTCTTACCAATGCCACCTTGTCGTCTTCATCAAGTTGCTTAAGCCCTGCTAGAACCTCTGTAGGTATATCTCTTACTGGGGCATTATAGTCCCTAATTGCCAAGTAAAGTACTCTAAGGCAACCCTCTTTTTACTTTCTATGTCCTCATGGATTCGCCCTGTTACGTCTTCTAGCATTCGAATATAAGTCTTATTCCTCCTAGCTGAATTGAGCTCATAAAATATGACAAGGATGGTTTTGTTGGTAGAACTTATCAAAGGAGAGGGAAGAAGTTAGGTAGCGACTGATAAGCTGGAGAAGGCTGGAGAATTTAGTTAGACAGGAGAAATAATAGAAGATTAGATTAAGATAGTATTTGGATAAGGATAGTTAGCTTTTGAAAGATCCTTTCTGGTTTTTTGTTTCTTAATAGAGTTCTACTATAATAGGAGTCCTAGTTAGATGGATTGTTCTTTTCCTTTTCTGCCTATATAACAGCAGAATTATCAATGAATAAAGGTATCGAAATCACTAAAAAAAAAAATCAGTTCCTTAGCTGTAATTTATTTAGCTAGCTCTTGACAGAGCTAGCTAATATTCATTCAACTTTGGTTCTTCCTCCAAAGGGAAGAACACCAGTAAGGGAAGGAAGCTGGATTTTTCTCTTAATCGTCCAGTGACAAGATCATACAATAGGGCCCTTACCACACAATCACAAACTGCAATCACCTCTACTTATCAAATGAGCATGACAGACTAACTTTTGTTAAAATTCTTTCAGCAATGCATGGAGGAAATTAGTTGTATACAACAGGAGAAAGTAACTGAACATATAGAAGAGGCTGTTCGAAGTCAAAGAGATGATATCGTTCCTTGTACTGATCATCTTAGAACGATTATTGAATCACTTAGTTTAACATCAAACCAGGAACTGTTGAGAGAAAGTATAGCAGTGGAAAAGGAAAGAACTAAGATTCAAGTCAATAAAGGGAAGAGAGACTTGGACCAAATAGATCAAATTGTGGATCTCATTGCTCATATACGTAACTGCTTGCTTAAAGAGGAGCACTTTGAACCAAGGACTGGTGTTGTAATCCCTTCGTACTTCCGCTGTCCACTATCACTGGAGCTCATGCTGGATCCGGTGATTGTAGCTTCAGGACAAACTTTTGATAGGGCTGCTATCCAGACTTGGCTTGATAATGGATTGACCATTTGCCCAAAGACCCGTCAAACACTTAGTCATACAAATCTCATACCCAATTACACTGTCAAGGCAATGATAGCTAATTGGTGTGATGAAAACAAAATACGGATTCCCAGTAAGTCTCAGTGCAATTCTTTCTCAAACCCATCAGGTCGCGATTTCATTGCTTCGGATAGTTTCCATGGTTCCTTTCACAGTAGCAATTTGACATCAAGATCATCTCTTGAAGTTAGAAATGGTTTTGAGAAGCAGAAGTCTAATGTCTCATCCAAATTAAGTGAGGGAGAATCAAATGGGTTTGAAATCAGGGAGGCTGGAGACTTGGATCGCCCATCCCATGAATTGTCATATACTCACAGCAGGAGTGAATCAACCTCAAGTGCCATTTCCAGTATTGAGTATTTGCCACCAGCGTCAAATGAGGTCTTGGAGATATCGGCCAAGCTTGAATATTTGAATGGCCTTCCGGAACATATTGCTTCTGCATGTCCTGCTGTGCCTCCATTAAATAAGGAAGCTAAAGTTTCTCCCTGGTTATCAGGAAAGCAAATGACAGAAGCAAATGTAGCGTGCTCCCTTCCATCTCGTGATTCAGGTTCTGATGATAAAACTACAAATTCTCATGTCCAGAAGCTGATTGAAGACCTTAAAAGCCAATCAAATGACGTTCACACTAGAGCTGCTGCAGAATTACGGCTTCTTGCAAAGCACAAAATGGAGAATCGTGTAATTATAGGCCATGGTGGTGCTATCAAACCATTAGTTTCACTTCTATACTCAGAAGTGAAGCTAACTCAGGAGCATGCTGTCACGGCACTGTTGAACTTATCAATCAATGAAGAGATTAAGGCCATGATTGCAGAAACTGGAGCGATTGAGCCACTCGTTCATGTTTTGAAGTCCGGAAATGATGGAGCAAAAGAGAATTCTGCTGCAACTCTGTTTAGCCTTTCTGTTTTAGAAGAATACAAGTTGAAAATTGGTCGTTCTGGTGCAGTAAAAGCCTTGGTGGATCTTCTAGGCTCTGGGACTCTTAGAGGAAAAAAGGATGCTGCAACTGCTTTGTTTAACCTTTCAATATTCCACGAAAACAGAGCTCGTATAGTTCAAGCTGGAGCTGTTAAGCATCTTGTTCAGTTATTGGAACCTGTCAGTCAGATGGTTGACAAGGCAGTTGCTCTTCTTGCAAACCTTTCCACAATTGGGGAAGGATGTCTGGCAATTGCAAGGGCAGGAGGCATCCCATTACTGGTTGAAGTTGTTGAATCGGGCTCACAGAGAGGAAAGGAAAATGCTGCATCCATATTGTTGCAAATGTGCCTTAATAGCCCCAAGTTTTGTACTCTTGTGTTGCAAGAAGGGGCTGTTCCGCCCCTTGTTGCATTGTCGCAGTCAGGCTCACCAAGAGCAAAGGAAAAGGTATGCTGCTAAACTCTTTACTTCATTTCTGTATCATGCCTTATTTTTGATAATCAAATACCAACAACATAAAATGGAAGCTGCTTGTGGCCTGTGCCAGTGACGAGGTAAAAAACATGGGAAGTTAATGAAGATGTTTTTTTCAATTGGGTGGTAATAAGTCATCGTCCTGAATGTAAACTAAAAAAATCCTTTCCCCAATTTTTTCTTTTTTATATCCGGATTGACCGAATAAATCATATCCGTGGACATTAATCATTTGAAACTTAACCCGTGTATTCCTGAAGCAAATTTTTGGTAGAAAGAAGGATAGAAACAGCTTCACAGGATGTATTTTTTCCACTTGGGAAAATGGCAAGAATGTTCATGCTTTTATATATACAAGATTGATACTACCATTTCATTCTTTTCGGTCTTTTGAATGAGCAAGATGCATGGTTTTGCAACTTTAATTCAGGCACAGCAGCTTCTTAGCCACTTCCGGAATCAGAGAGAAGGGTCCAGGGGGAAGAGAAAACCATAAAATCAAGTTCAGTTAGATTATCTGCTTTTCGTTGTCTTCCTCAGCTCCCTGTGAAGTTCTTTTCAGGAGCACATTTTTCGCCAGTTTAGTTTGGTTGTGAGTCATATTTATTTATTTGGATTCTAGCCCTCCTTTTCTGAGTCTGCGGTAAGTAAGGAAGGAATGTCAGTGTGTGTCGGCTACGATCTAGTATCCTCAGGAATAATAGAGTATTCGGATGCAGTCACTGGAGCCTTGTTATTGATTGACCTTCTCGTATGTATATATCTTGTGTATATTGTTACTAACTCTGGCTCTCTGCTATAGAATAAAACATATTTCATTGATGACGTTCAGTTAGCACTACAAGTGTCTACCAGAGATTCACTCATGGAATAAAACATATTTCATTGATGACGTTCAGTTAGCACTACAAGTGTCTACCAGAGATTCACTCATTGCAAGTTCAAGACACGACAACGAGATGAAGGCCTATGATCATATTTCCTAAGTTTCTGCACATTTTCTGTCATTGCTCCTACTTTTAAGTTCTGTTGCTATTTTTGTAATTGAATTTTCTTTCCATGTTGTTAGGAGGTTAGCCTTCACTTTTCCATGATTTCCTATTCTTATGGTGGGTTATTCCATTGCTGTGTATTTAAAGGGGCCAAGCTAATAACAAGGTATGCATAATTCCATCACAGTCTATGGAGTTCAAAAAATTTAGGTTATCTTAGAGATCCTAAGTCTATAACTATAGGTCCGCCAAACGAAATACCCTTTCCATTCATCAAACACTACCCAAATCTTATCTAACCACAACTCTCGCAGACCCATATCCAGATCTATCTCCAGGGAACATAATACGTTCCTTGTGTTCCGTGTTTAGAGGTCATCTCATTGCATTTCATGTTTAAAACTGGTCTACAAGGACTTGGAGATGGCTTGTTGAAGATCCAAATGTGCTGGCCCATGCGGTGTTTGCTGGTGCAGTTTCGTCGGAGTAAACAGTACTAGATCGTCAGTGATCTCGGAGCAATGCAAAAGTTTTTACTACTTGGGCTATTCGTCCCAACTCAAGCCTACTGTCCTGATGTTTGACTTCAAAATAGAAACAGCATATTCTGGGAAAAAGATTACTTCTTTTGTTCCCGAGTGTGCAGCTCTTTTCCTAAATGTGCCTTTTCAGGAAAGTGAACATTGCCATTTTTCGCATCACTAAAAGTGATCCATGTTACTGCCAATCATGTTCATCTTTACCTTATCTAGGCAATCGTGATTAACCATAAAGGATTTCCATTTTGATCATAAGCAGGTAATCTTGTTCTAAAGTAGTAACAGGCTATCATGCAAGATGGTCACTCGAATTACAGAAAGGCTACCCTGTCATTTTATCTGATGTTGAAAACATCAGGTTGGATGATTTTACTTTATCTGAACGTTTACAAGTTCAAATCTATATCACTGGAACAGATTAAGATCCTATAGCCATCATAGCTACTTTACATCATTAGATGATCTATCGTCTACAGAATCATGCTTTGGATTTCAATTTTCCTAATTCTACTTTGGATGACCTTTATATGGTTGTTGATCGTTTAAATGATCAGGTTACCATCATTCAAATTCCGAAGATCAAAAATGTGTTTGAACTTACTCAAGTTTTTACATGTTGCACTACACTTTCAGATAAACTGTTGAAATATTGTCCTGAATCTCATGCACAATTTATTCATCCATATCCTTTGTAAAAAAAATGTTGACTTCTTTATAAGCCTATCTTTTAAGAAAAACAAGGATATCAATCTGACGAAAGTTAAAAATCCAGGAATGAATCCTGATGATCTGAAGCTCGCACAAAATGAGTGTACTATTCTTTTGAAGCAAGAACTTATTGGGCCTACAAAGTCGGATTGGGTTGTCAAACATTCTATGTCAATAAACGTTCAGAGCAGAAACGTGAAAAAAAAAAAGATTAGTCATTGATTATAAACCTCTGAATATTTTCCTATAAAATGACAAGTTTCCTCTTGTAAAGATCAGTACTTAGGTATTATTTCTTAAAGAAGTTGTTATCTTTTTTAAGTATGAGTTGAAAGCAAAATTTTGACAACTGGGTATTCACCCATAAAAGAGATACAAAATTACATTCTACATTTCCAATGCACAGTACCAATGAACTGTTATGCCATTTGGATTTAAAGTTGTTCCCTCATTGTTTCAGAAAGTCATAACCAAAATTTATGAGCCTATCTTTTATAATGCACTGATTTATATCAATGATAATTTACTATTTTCAAAAACTCATAAGAAAGATCAGGCCCTTCTAAAAGATATTTGGGATCTTACTTAACATGTTATTATATTTAAGATTTAATTTCACCCCTCCTTGCAAGGCTTTACGGAGAAGGTTTAGTGGTATCAGAACCACCAACATTGATATGAATTTACTCAACGTCGCGCGCTTGAATCTTATAAGGATAATGGGACGGTTCGCAAGCCTTGTGATGGGCTAAGGCGTCAAAGACGCCCTTTGCTAGAATGAGTATGTTTAAGATTTGGTTTTAACTCCCTTATAAGGCCTTGTGGGGGCTAAGTATCAAACATACATCCACAGGTGCCCCTCAAATCTTCTGGTTCACTTATTTTGGACCAATCCTGTGTCAACTCATCCCAACCATTTATTTATGTAAATCCTACATAAATAGATGATTGGAATTGATTGACACAAGATTAGTCCAGAATAAGTGGACCAGAGGATCAGGTCCCCACAGGTGAGCATGCCCTAATGCATACAGCGAGCGAACGTAAAATGGTTGCTGCGTCAATACTGCTCATTAATGGCAAAAGGAGACAAGTCACATCGCATAAAAAGTTTATATGTACGTGTGAGTTCTGAACATACTTACTTCCCTGGACGATTATTGAGGCAAAGTCACTGTTGGTTTTCAGGAATGAAATCCATGTCACAAAATGAGATGAGCCACAAGAAATTCGAAAATAAAAAGAGGACTAGCACTCTTATCTTAAAAGCAATGCTTGATAGGTCCACTCATGTCATAAAATGGTACCAAGCTCCTTCTTAAAGGCTCTTTACCTTATGGGTAGGGAAAAACTTCTAACCAAACCAGACGTCAAGCTTTTTACTATTCCTAATGGATGACCTCTCACCTTATTCTAGGTATTTACTTTTCTCCATGATCAATTCAATATTCTTGGTGCTATATATAGTTTTGGAATAGTCAAGGTTTGAAGTGATAGTGTGGTGGGGTGGAGTGGAGAGCACTTAATGAAATTCTTTGTCAACAATTAATTTATGGACAATTACTTACTCGATCGATGAACCAGACAAGAAATTGCTAACTGTGCAAAATGCTTTAAAACCCATATTTCATCTCGTCTTGTACAATTTTAGTAACGCCTTTTCAGTCACTTCACCAATACAAGTAGTTGCCATTATTGGAGTGCAGAAGACGCAAATTTTAAGACGTCGGCCCCTACCAATTCCATCTAGTCAGGACATGGACATCCAATTTTGGGTCCCTCCCTTCTCTTTTTATGTTTATATATATCAAGGAAAAACAATGTCTTAAGGAATGAGATTTACTCTCTTCCTTCAAATTATATTATTGTATTTTGACTTTTTTTGCTATCTTTTTTCTTTTCTTAAATTATCCCATATGATAATGAACATCAGACTGTTATTTTTTACTTAAAACGTTGAAAACTATATATAAAAACAAAGAAGTAATATGTACATGATTACGGACAGAGATCTCCTGTCCTAAGCAATTGATTTGCCATTTTTGGTATGCTCAGGTTTGCTTCAGAGAGAAACATAAGCTGGTTGAAATAAACAAGGGTGAAAATTGTTCAGGATCAGTTCACCTCGGAATGATCTCTCTCTCTCACGTAGATAGATTAATTGCATGATTGGAAATAAAAACAATAATAGTCAGGAATCAGAGTCGAGACTGGGAAAAATAAATGCAAATATCTTTTGTACACTGAAACCATCATTAATATATTTATAACTTTTTGTTTGATTAGTTTAACATCAATAAAGGGAATTCGTTACAAACCGTTAAATTCCATAACTAAAAACGAAGAAGAAACATTTAGCCTGAATAAGGTGAGGGCAGCTAACTTATATATGGGCTTTGGGACAGGAATGGGGGCAGGTACTGGCTACTGGGCCTGGATAACAAACTGCTTCCAACAAGGCACCGGTTCTGCAACTATTAAGTTTTTCTTTTCAACATATAATAATAGAAATAGAAAGCGATTGCAGATATTTGAATGGAATTTCTCCAACCACTGCTGAGTGACCCTGTCAAATTAATAATTCCTGCAACTTAGTGGTCTATTATGCCCCATCTGTCATGTCATAACTGATTTTTGCTTTTATTTTCAGTAAAAACAAATATTCAAAGTCCGTTTCTTTTGCATTGGAATCCTAAGTCGAAGAAATGCCTGGAGTTATGTTGTCAAATAATATCCTTGTGGCCTAAGGAACAAAACTAAATTTTGCGGCTAAAAAATGAATTAAAAATTTAAAAATCCATTCCTACCTTAAAAGGATTCCTTTCATAAATTATATAACTAGTTAAAATTAAAAAATGGCCTTATATTAAGAAGATTCCTTTCGAAAAATTAAAGTAAAAGTCGTTAAATTAGGAAGAGGACAGGTGATTCTATAATTTCAAGGCAAAATGAAACCAACTGCATTAGTTCATGCTAAAAATATTTAAGGTTACAATTCATTACAAATTATAACAAACAAATTTTGGACAACTTAGAGAAAATTTTGCATGAACACTTTGTCGATAATGCAATAACTTTGGGACTTAGTTTTTATCGCTCTTTCTTATTGTACTTGTCCCACATTGCTAGTTTATACTTGCTCACTTAAGTTTATATACTACTATGTTTAGTGGAATGTGTGGGCTAGTGTCCTGACTAGTTTCATGGTGAGAGGAATGAGGGACTCAGCTCGTGCGTGTGACGAGTATATTTAGGCCTCTTTTAATGCTCTACTCATTTTGCTACTTCGGTTATGGATTTTGTGTTGAGTGGAGGTGTTTATCTTCTCCACGATATGGTCCTCTCTACTTACTTATAAGATATTCAAAAACACTTCAACTTCCTTTTCTTTCAATTATTCTAGATCTGAGTAAAATAATCGTGAGTTCCAACTCTCTTCTCTCGAGTGCACGAGAGAGAAGTGTCACCGTGTAAACCTTGGGGAGCGATGTCCAAGCAGCCGATTGCACTATATTCGGGGGCGAAATCACTTCAAAGTCAGTGGTCCTTGTCCATAACATGGTTTTCTTCCTACGCTCATTCGTTCATCTCGATTTCAACCCTATATTTGATTACTTTGTGGTGATCTTTCGTAACAATTTAGAAGTGATTTCCTACCACCGTAACGATACGAATGGCTACCACCAATCAACTGAAACTCCTTCCCGATATCAACAACCTCAAACCCTTTGACGGTATGAACTACAAGAAGTGGTCCAACAAGATGCTGATCTATTTCAAGCAACTCGAAATTGACTATGTTCTATTCAATGATCCGCCTAAGATCGTTGATGTCAAGTTCACCCCTATAACTCCAGTGACTGGAGTTTCGATTGTTGATATCACCCCTGCCTCGAGTATGAAAGACAAGGGTGAGGAGGGTGATCAGGAGGCTGTCCAGAAATATGATAAGGACAATAAGATGGAGAAGGGCATGCTGCTGAGTCCAATGACTGGTTCGGTATTTGATTTATTCTATACCCAAAAGTTTGCCAAGATTATTTAGGAAGCGTTGGAGAAGAAATACGTGGCTGATGATGTGGGAAAGAATAAGTACGTGGTGGGAGAGTGGCTGAATTTTAAGATGGACGAGAAAAGGCCAATCATGGATCAAGTCCATAAGTGCGAGAATCTAGTTACTGACATCCTAGTTGAGGTGATGAAGATGTGTGAGATTTTGCAAGCAAACATGCTCATCGAGAAGCTGCCTAAAAAGTGGAGTGATTATTGAAACCATCTTAAACACAAGAAGTGTGATTTGACACTGCAGGAGTTGATCTCGCACATGAAGATCGAAGAGCTAATCACCTCAAAGATAAGGGTTCTTCATCTGTTAATGAACTTTTTGTTAAGGCTAACATTGTTGAATGTTTTGGTGGTTTAAAAGATGGCAAGTCTAAAGCTATTAGGAAGAACAACAAAGACAAGCAACCAAATAACAAAGGAAAGTTCTAAAAACACGGGAAAATCCAAAAAAAGAGGAACTCGACTACTGTCATCTATTATACTTGTGGCAAGCCTGTACACAAGTCTTTTCAGTGTGACTAAACAGTTGACAAGAAGCTCAAGACACAATCAAATGTCGTTGAAACCCAAGACGTAATTGTTGCTAGGGTGATTGAGTGCAATCTGGTTCACCACCCGAACCTGTGCATTGTGGATTGTGGTGTTACCAAGCATTTTTATGCTAATCGTGATCTGTTTACTAACTTTGAAAGTGCTACAGGTCAAGAGATGGTCTACATGGGAAATGACAGTGCCCCGAAGGTCCTTGGTAAAGGGATGGTAAAGCTTAAACTAACTTCTGGAAAAGTTTTACAGCTTTAGAATGTTTACTATATCCCTCCCTTCGTATGAACCTAATTTCTACTTTATGTCTCAATAAAGTTGCCATAGAAACTGACATTAAGAACCTAAGAGTTATTCTTAGTCATAATGACGAGTTTTTGGGGAAGGGTTATGTGTAGTGTAACTTGTATACATTAGAGACTGAAGCCATTGTTGATTCTGGTGCTTATAAAACTTCTACTTCTGCTTATATTGTTGAGTCTTATGATATTTGGCATGGTAGATTAGGACATGTGAATTATGGTTCTTTGAAACGCATGCAAGCTATGAGCCTTATTCCTAGTCTGTCTATGAATGGTGACAAGAAGTGTGAAATCTATGTTGAGGCAAAATTTGCTAAGAAACTGTTTAAATTTGTGACTGAGCGACAAACCGAATTGCTTAAGCTTATGCACACAGACTTAGCAGA
This sequence comes from Erythroxylum bequaertii, assembly GCA_024520955.1. NCBI lineage: Eukaryota > Viridiplantae > Streptophyta > Magnoliopsida > Malpighiales > Erythroxylaceae > Erythroxylum > Erythroxylum bequaertii. The sequence goes on from JANIJF010000009.1 coordinate 22,273,655, forward strand.
CTTTAAAAACATAGAAAGTAGGGGTGGTAAGCACTATTACATCACATTTATTAATGATCATTAGAGGTATTGAAAGTTGTATTTAATAAGAACAAAAGATAAGGCTAAAAAGATTTCTTAATATATAAGGCAAAAGTAGAAGACCAATTGGATTGCAAAATCAAACGAGTTAGGTCCGATTGTGGTGGAGAGTATGGTACTACTTCCTTAAAAGAAGTATGTGAGAAAGAGGAAATAATTCATGAACAGTTTACTCCTTGAACCCCTGAACAAAATGGGATAGCTCAATGGAAATATCGTTACCTTCATAAATGTAAGGGGAGGCAGCACTTAGTGCGAACTATATCCTTAATAGAGCGCCTCATAAGAAATTACAAAAGATCTCATGTGAGTTATGGAAAGGCTATGCACCGAACTTAAAATATTTGAGAGTGTGGGGCTGTTTAACTAAGATAGGTTTGCCTTCTTTTCGGTGTGAGAATGTCATATCTAAGACTAAAGATGCTGTCTTTATTGGTTATGATAAAAACAGTGCTACTTATAGATTCATGCGTTTGAAAGATCGTACTTTATTTGAATCTCGAAATGCTAGGTTCTTTGAAAATGTGTTTCCTTTGAAGAAATGTGATACATCCTAAGACATGCAGAAAGATGCGTCTACTTCTACATGCGCATCTTCTTCATATATGTCTTTGCCTGCTCCTAATATGTTGCATAGTGATGTGAATGTAGAACCTAGGAGAAGTAAAAGACGTAGAACAAAAACTAGTTTTGTTTCTAATTTTATTACTACCTTCCTTGTTGAACTCTATGAGAAAGTTAGGTTGGATGAAATTGATGAGTTTGTAGTTTGTCTTCATATTATTGAGGATGAACCTAAGACCTATGATGAGGCTGTGAAATCTGTAGATGCTAGTTTTTGGAAAGATGCCATAAAGAGTGAACTAGATTACATTAAGTCTAACCATATTTGGGGATTAGTAGACTTACCCAAAGGGGCTAAGGCTATTGGGTGTAAATGGGTCTTTAAAAGGAAACTTGGAACTAATGGTACTGTTGAAAGGTTTAAGGCTAGACTTGTGATTAAAAGTTATACTCAAAAGGGTGGTATAAACTTCTTTTGTACTTATTCTCCTATCACTAAAATTGCTACTATACATGCATCGTCACTACAACAAAAATACACATTTCGCGTCGTCTTTGTATAAGACGTCGCGACATGTATAAGGCTTTCGCGACGTCCTTTTAGATGTCAGGAAAGGTGGGAAAATTCGGTGACGTTGAATAACGACGTCGTTGAATTGCCATGTTTTTTGGGTCGTTTTAGTATTAAGACATGGCAAAATAGTATCCACGACGTCTTGGAGAGTTAGACGTCGGGGAAGGCCTGAAAATTAGCTTTCCCCCACGCGGTTTATAACATTAGTTTGCCGCCTCCCAAGCATAATATTCTGCGTAATTGTTGAGGATCAACATTCATCGCACTCTCCCGAAAATCAACATTCATCGCACTCTCCCGTCCCTCTCCCTGGAGCCACCGTCCCTTCCCTCTCCCTGGAGCCATCATCTTCTGTCGCCCTTGGAATCGTTGGAGCCACTCTTCAGCAGTTGACGTGGTTCTGTCGTCTACAGTGGGAGTGTTGGTTGAGGTAAGTAATTTGCTTGCGATTAATGTGGGCATTTGGCTATGATTGTGTGACAGTATGTTTTAAGGAAGCATGCATTTGAATTGTTCGATGAATGTCCCTCTCCCTGGAGCCACCGTCCCTTCCCTCTCCACCATCAATGTGCCCTTTTTCTTCTTGTTTTTCCCCGTGACTTGGAAATTAAGCTTTTCACCTCTAATATTCTATACTTCTTTCTGTTACTTCATATTGGCTATTGATAACTAAATACATGATTAATAGATATGATAAACTAGAGTACAATCATTGCCACAATGCCACTTTAATTATATGAATGTTCTTATAGTCGGTTCATATAATCAATTAACTTCCTTTCCTACATGGCTTGATAGTGGACTTAACATATGAAAAACTAGGTAGGCATTCATTACAGTAGGTTTTTCTTCATGACAGTATGTCTTGGCTTTCTTCTTTTGACACTAGTCACTTAACTTTCGGTTAAAATGAGCCTCAGGTCATTCTCAGAATTGTCTGACCTAAATTGCATTAGTAACAACATCTTTGATGTGAGGTTAGGTTTTTTGAATTAAAACGGAATTTAATGCATCTAGCTTTGAGAACTTACCTAAATTAAGTTAAAACACAACTCTTTTATCATGGGATTGAATGGTTAAATGAGAAAGTCTGCTTCCTTCTTAGAAATTTGATTAAGTATAAGAGATTTAATCAAGCTAACTAAAGAGTTTTTAAATGCATGAGTACCTAATGTGTTAAAGAAGTACTCATAAGATTCTTGCTTTAACTCATCTTGATATTGAGCTAAACTTAACTCCTCTTTAATAAGAGAAGATATTTTGTTGATATTCCTTCTCATAAAGATGGATTTACGGAATAAGGAAGCATTTTTTTCTCCTTCATTATCTATTAGAACTTAGATTTCTGCCTAAGTAGTGAATTGTGAATCTTCAGGACTTTAGAGTATTTCAATAGTTCTCCTTCCTCTTCTATTTGTTTGAGAGTATAACCACAATTATAGAAAAAACTCTTCATGCATAAATTTTAATTTAAGATCAGCTAAGGAAAATAAAAGTTGAGCATTACAAATATTGGTATGGATTATCTTTTTTAGTTACTATTTCACCATATATAGCTTCCTTATATAGAATAAAGCTTTATTGCCTTAAAATTTTGAAGTAAGCCTCTTTATTATAGCTTCCTCAAACCCCTAAACATCTATTAAATAAATTTCAAAGCAAAAGGGTAATTTTCTTAGATGCTTTATAGTGAGACTCTAGATAAGAATAGGATAATGGTCTAAGAATAATAGAATGGTAAAAAAGGATATGCTGTCTAGGAATTTTACTAAAGCTCTATTTAGTTTTTTCCTTATATGTCAATCACCACTTTGTTTATTGCTCCATATATAGAAATATCCTTTAAAGTTTAAGTCTATAATGTCAATTTCTTTCATAAAAATTAGTTGCTCTGGTTTTGTTTTTTAGTCTTGGTGCTGTTTTTGCAGCAAGTCTTGTTTCCGTTATTGCTTCGTGATCAGCAGAAAAAGAAAGGAAAGGCCCTAAGGGCATATTTCCAAATGACCCTCCAATTTACGGATTAGAATTGAACTTCAATTCTAATATTTAATTTGGAGGTTGGGACTGCTACTTCTACTCCATGCATTTCCTAGATAACCTTAAGTCAGCTATGTTCAATACTCAATATTAATGTCCACATTTGATGCATAGTTAATCAAAAGTATTATTCTAAAATAAGGTTAATTACTCACTACTAACTATAGAAATGCACCAAGTTAATTACTTCCACAACATGAAACGAGAGTTTATCTATTGAATGAATTGGTAAGGGAATGAATTATAGGACCTTTCTCACATATAAGCTAATCCCAAGTATTTATGTCGCTTTCCGGGATTAGTAATTTACTTCTGAATTTCCAAATTTGATAAATTAGAAAACCGTTAATTTTTTCCCTTCTTATTTTGTTTATCCTTCTTGGTTCAGGTCCCTATTTCTTTCTATTACATAATCATGATAGTCATTGGAGAAGTGGTTGGTCATAAAATTTATATAATCTGTTTCTACTTTTTGTTATAATTTGATTTACAATCACTGAAATATATATTATTTAATTATTTAATATTAAATTTAATACAAACTAGAATTGATTCTAATTAAATATCTATTAAGTCTCAGTAAAACATAATATCTAATATTAATTCCTATTTGAACTTTTTTGGAAATTAAAGAATGTACTAATAATCTTTAATAGATTTGAGTGAACTAAGTCATTACAAGTGCCAAGAAGCATTTATGGAACATTTAACACTCATAAACAATATCTAACCAACACTAGTGTCAAAAAGTGATAGTCGACACTAGTATTTTCTTTTCAATTTCTTATGCTCTCTTCTATTTCATCTTCTCTTTAGTTTTATGCTATATTCCAGTTCTTTACTAATCTTCATATAGTGCCAAGTAGTGAACACAATGACATGTATCTCTTTGTCTTATTAATCTCTTTGAGCATTTTCCCTTTCATGAAGAATTTTATAATAACATATGTGATTGTTTCACCTGTTATGGTCCAAATTTTTTGAAAAAATAGAACATTAATTCCATTAGGTTCTGGTATATTATAGGTCCTTAGTTGAAGCATGTGTTTTCTACTTCTAATTTGGTGATGGGTTCAATTAGGTTGGAAGAGTAAAAAGCCATGGTTGAAAATTGAAATTTGAAGGAGCTTGTTAGAAAGGAACACTTGATATGTAAAATAAAGAATTCATTTTATGTGTTAAAACAATCTATATGGTAATGATATAAAAGGTTTAACTACTCTATGATCTGAATTGGCTATAGAAGATGTGAGTATGATTATTGTGTGTATGTTAAGAAAGTTGATGATAGATATGTTATTTGTTTCCTTATTACATATGGATAATTTGGTAATTGTGTTTAAAAGTGTAGTTCTAATTTTTTGCCCTTTATGACAGATTCTATTTGCAAGTGTGAGGAGGAGATAGTTGGAGTAGCCATTGGAAAACAAGAACCAGGTATGCTAACTTCTAAGTTGCTGGATTGTTAATTGTTTTGTTTGCATTCATACTATAGCTATTGAATTTGCTATATGAGATGCCATAATTTGTTCTTTGCCATAATTTTGTACAGATGTCTTAGCTTCGATTATGTATTTATAAAAATCTGTCTTCTTTTAAATTTTCTAAGTTGTTAAACAATGGTTTAGGCCTTTTTTGATCTATGACTCTCATAGGTAGTTAGATTTGTTAGAGCCTAACCTAATAATTTGGGGTCAGCAATTAGTAGCCCATTGGCAATCCTAACTGTGAAGCTACTTTTGCGCACATCAATTAGTACCCCATTACAAACCATAATATGTTCCCCTTAACATGATGGGAACTATTATGAAGAAGCTTAAACGAAAAAATATCATTAGGCTCGAGAGCCCAAGAAACAAAATGTCTTAAAAGGTTTAAAGGTTGAAATTAGCCTTGAGAAAAATAACCTAAAAATCTTTATTGCAAATTAGTCCTTTAGGCCGTATTCTTATTCTTTACTCGACTAAGCCTTTATCCTTTCAAAGAAATGTTTTTGACTTAATTCTCTCTTTTTCATACACCTTTAATGGATCACATATTTATATAAGCAAACAAACATCACGAAGAAAAAACTAAAAATAGTAAAATCATTTTTCATTGATTTTAGGACTTCAGTCCAAGCAATGAGCATATTCATATTGAGCCTAACATCAATTTGCATTTTGAAACTAATCATAGGGGATTGGGTTAGGTTTATTCAATCTAAAGACGAAGTTATGTTTTCTATCTTTTATAATTTTTAAAAGAAAGCTAGTGATAATGTGTAAACTAAAGAAAGATAAAAATAACAAATAAGTTATAAGCACAAGATACATCACACATAAAAGTGGGCTTGGGGCTTGATATAAACCTACTAACTTTGGACTAGGCTCAAAATTGACTGATAATGGATCATATTAGGCGAAGCTTCTAATTAGGTTAGTTAACCTAAGTTAGGTCATTTGAGTTTATATTGAATAGGCCCATTTGAAAAACCCATAAACATGAAATTAGTGATAAACCTAAAGAAAATTTGAGGAACTCTAATTTCTTAAACTATCCTTAGCAAACATATGTTGAAGCTGTGATACAAAATTAAAATTGTATTAACAAATGACAACAGTGAAACTACAATAACAATGAAACATTCTAAGATGTTC
>JANIJF010000009.1:22521982-22541288 GCA_024520955.1 Erythroxylum bequaertii
TATATCTAATTCTTAACCTAAGCGTCTATAGTTTCTTGTTCATATTAAACTTCTTCTCTCGATCCTTCTTTTAATACCAAAATGATGCAAAGTTTGATCATGCTATTACATCTATTTAGTTTAGAAACTATAGCAGACAACAACATAATCCCTCAATCATGCATATTTGAGTAAAATAACTACATTAATCCTCAAGAAAAAGAGATCAACCCATCACAGAAATAACAAGATTCATCATAGTTAAATACTCCAATCCCATTTTTATCAGTATAAGAGAAGTATTAAAGCAATAAAACAAGTCAATAACTTACATGAACTATCAAAGTTAATAGAGCGTGAGTCTATCAACTAACAAACAGAGGAGTAAGTTTAGTAAAACAACAAAGAAATAATAAACAGAATTAGCAAACAAGTGTTCAAATGAAGGAGTTAGGGTGATCTCCTGTCCCTCTCAAGCTTCTTGTATTGTCTTGGTTCTCACGCAGATGCTTGACTACTCATGCTACTTCCAGCTTCCACCTTTCCACTACTATTCTTCTTCACCTCACCTAACTAGTCTCTGCTTTCTCTCCTCCCTTCTTTGCCTACTTTCTTTCTCTCTATTTTTGTCCGCAAATGAGTATGTGACATGTACAATGATGGAATGTGGAATCTGGGAATGTGCCACCACCTCTCGATTCCCTTTTTGTTTGTAGTATGACTCTAGGTGTAGGGTTTTGAGCCGTCACCCATGTAGCTGCCACGTATAAAAATTAAAGTGAGTGAAAATGAGTATTCACAGGGGTGACTATATTTGTCACCTCCATGAGGGTTGGTGGTGTAGCCACCACTATGACTTAACTTGTCACGATGGTGACAAGTGTAGTCACCATCGTGACAGAGCTTGTCATAGTGGTGACAAGCTTAGTCACCACAAGTTCACTTGCCACCTCTCTTTATATTTTTTTCTTTTCATGAAAAATTTTTGTGAACTTTCATTTTTCATGCAAAATTCACAAAATAATCCAATTAACATGCATGCAATATTCACACCATTTTCACTCAATTTAGCTCTCATTTGGATCAAAACATAAGAATTTTTAACCAAAATCAAGATATGAAAGCAAGCCAATAGAAATTAGACACAAAACATAGCTTGTTGTGTCAATGCCAAAGAGGGAAAAGTTTCAAGGTTGAAAAGTAATGATTATTATGTACCTCTATAACGATTACTTCCTATTGGAATACATGTGTGTTTGCCAAAGGATGTGTCTGTAACATTGAGACAATTGGGTTTTTTAAGCAATTATGTTGCAAGAAACTAAAAGTAGAAGAGCTTCAAAAAAAAGACATAACTTTGATTCTATGTAAGCTTGAACTAGTATTCCCCCTTCTTTTTTTGATGTTATGGTGCATTTGACAATTCACTTACCATACGAGGAAAAAATTTATGGACTGATTCAATTTCGATGGATATTCCCTATTGAAAGGTAATTTATATTAACTTCTACTTTTTTATTAAATTATTAGTTAGTAACAATTGTTAATGTTTTATATTTTGTTTAGGTTTTTAGGCTCTCTTAATAGTTATGTGCATAATAGAGCTCAACTTGAAGGTCTATTGCAAAGGTTTATATAGCGAAACAATACTTGACATTTTGTTCGATGTACTTAAATGTTGTGGAGACAAGATTTAATAGAGAAGAACGTAACTTTGATTTTGATCAAGATGGTGGCTTGTCAATTTTCTCCCAAAAAGTAAAGCCACTTGAAATAGGAAAATATGTAGAGTTAACTAAAGATGAACTAGAAATTGGCCATTAGTATATTATGATCAATTATGAGGAAGTTGATTTATATATGGCGCATGTATATTACGTCTCATTCATTATTTCATATTTAAATATAACATTCATCCTGTATTTTTTGACATATATTTATTTTTTAAAATAGAGAGCACAAAGATGAGATTCAAAGCAAAGGGATTAGTAATGTTGAAGAAAGATATAAGATTAAAGTTTCCATCATGGTTTAGGACTCAAATAAGTTATTAATGGAATATTATGAACTTATGGCAATTTGTGGGTCAGATTAACTTCTAATTATATTTTGTCCTATATATGATATGGCAACATAACTGTAAATTACAAGAGGTGATGATAGCACTATATGTTTTGGCAAATGGGTCTCATATGTATGGTAAAAAATAAACAGATTGCATTGTTAATGGAGTTAGATTTCACATAAAAGATCAAGACAGTCGACTTAAAAGCCAAAATTGTGGCGTTGTTATTGAGGGACAACATGACAACAATTTTATTGAATTATACGATGTTATCTCAGAAATAACAGAGTTGCATTACATCAGGGATCAAAATGTTATTCTATTTACGTGCAAATGGTTTAATCTTTGTGACATAAAAGCGAATGGCAATATTACTAACATCAATGTTAGTAACAATTGGTATGATAATAACCCTTTTGCCCTTGCAACTTAAGTGAAGCAAGTATTCTACCTTAACGAAGCTATATTGGCCGGCCACTAGAAAGTTGTTCAAAAGTTTTATCATTGAAATCTCTTTGATTTTTGTGAAAGGAAAAATGATCTAATGAGTGAAGATGGTGATGAAGTTTATTAAGAGATTGAATCGGAGCTAAATAATGGAGCCCTACGAATAGAAGATGAAGATATATCATCATTCCATAGGAGAGATGTTGATCCCAATATACTACAAGAAAATGAAGTATAAGCCAATCTTATCATAGAAAGAGATGAGGACTATATTGAGGATGAATTATATGACATTGATGATACTTTGGCCAAATATAATAGTGATGAAGAGTCGAATCATAAAGTGATCAATGATGATGATTTTCAAGATCTTGATCGCGATCATTGAAGGTAATAAAAGGGTTCTTCATATTGGTTGAAATGTAATGTTGGTAATATTTATTTTAATACGTATTGTTGATATTTGAGTTATGTTAATGTGGATTATTGATGATAAGGCTATTCTCATGCAGATTATTAATGTTTAAGTTATGTGAATGCAGATTATTAATGATTGAGTTATGTTAGTAAGGATAGTTGAAGTTATGTTAATGAGTATTGTTGATGTTTGAGTTATGTTAATATAGATTGTTGATGTTTGAGTTATGTTAATGTGGATTGTTGATGATTGAGTTATGTTAATACAAATTGTTGATGATTGAATGTATGTTTGTAATGATGATTGGATGTATTGAAATGTTAATAAAATTTATGTTTCTTATAGATATCCAATATAATAGCACCTGGTAGAAACAAAGGGAGGAAGGTGGCATGTATCAAAATTGTTCCTACCCAACAACAACTTGATCAATCAATTCCTAGCCAACAACAACAATTAACCTTATACACCAATTGAGCAAGTCAGTAACAACCTCATTCTACCTCAACTAGAACAGAGGGATCTGTAGGTTTGCTAATCTTTAGCACCTACAAATAGAATTATGCTCAAATATATATTTATACGTTTAATGCATATTTTCTTATCATTATTCAATTGTTGTCAGGTTCTAATATCAACATTAGAAAAAGAGGTAGAGGTATAACTAAAGGTTGTGAGTTGCAACAAATGAATGTTGCACTGAATAGTAAGTTGTTAGTATATATTGATACTTCACAAGGTCGTCCCCTGGATAAGATTCAATCGGCAAAATTGTTTAGTGAGTTGGAGATAATTGCTAGAACATAATTACCTTGCATAAAGCATACTAAGGAGTTGAAGGAAGACAACTTGCTTGAGAATCTTTTGGATAAAATTTCGATAAATTTTCAATTTATTTAACTATATGCAATATTGTTTCACTTATTTTAAGATTAATTAAAATTTTACTTATTATTCATAGGTGAAATTAAATATTGTTGATATCGACAACCCTAATATTTCAAACTATGCCACTTCATTATTGAAATAAAGGACCAGGGATCGTCATTATAGGCTACATCAGTAATACAAATCTTTTCCTTCTGATGTGGAGGCAAGAAGGCATGTCCCGGAATGGATGTCTCTAGAAAATTGGAATAATTTTTGTGATTATTGGGCCTCTCCCAACATTCAGGTTTGTTTTCTTTCCCTTCGCATTTACTTCCATTAATGTTCTTAGATGATTTAATGGCTATCTTTTTTCTTTATTTAGGAAAAATATGAGAAGGTCAAGTGAACAAAGAAAAAATGAAAACTCATCATAAACAAGGCTCCAAATTTTTTGTTGTCATATGAAATTAATATGTGAGATCTTTGTTTATAATCTATAATTATACCAATAAACACTATATCATTTATTGAAAATTGTAATTTTTTCATTTAAAAGTGATAAGGAACTACATGGACAAGAGTGTGATAGGATCACACTCTACAAACTCACCCGCTATAAGGAAGGTTCAGGGTGGATGTTTAAAAAAGCAGAAAATAACTATGTAAGTATAAAAAATTATTTAAATTTTAAGTTTATTTATTTTTATAGTACTAACTAATAATATTTGCACTAAATATTGGTTTTGTTTATTCAATTTTAGAATAAGATGTAAGAGTTACTGCAAACATCGTTGTTTGAGGAAAATGAGGCAAATGTATAAGACATTTGCAATAAGGTGCTTAGTACACGATCCGGATAAATCAAACGTCTTGGGTTTGACCGTAAGCTAACTATTTCATCCTAATCAAGATCAACTTCAACATGTTGAAAAGGAAAACAAATCAAATTACAACTTATTGAAAAGAAGTTAGCCAAGTATGAAAGTTATCTCAAAAAATTACTTGGCCAAAATTATGTAAGTAGTGAAGATGAAAATAAGGCTAAGTGATTTGTGTTATGTCTTGTAAACTAATCTCTATATTTATTATTTTTATATAAGTATTATTGAAGTTGTAATTAAAATCTTGTACACGAAACAAATTATCAATTATTTTTGTATAATTTTTGTATAATAAATTAAAAAATTCCAACTATTATATACAAAGGATATGGATAAAAAAATATCACAAATAATTATAATTAAATATGGTATATCATTTCATTAAAATATATATTAAAATTTTGACTTCATTTTACGAAACTTAGCTAAAAACCTTTGGTAGCTAAAAAATTTTGACTACGCTTCGGAAAACGTAGCTAATAATTTTTAGCTATGAACATTAAGAGTATCGCTACAAAAATAATGTGTAGGCAAAAGTCATTAGCAACGATTAACGAAAGATTTCGTCTATAGTTTTTAACTACAAAGATTTGACGACGAATATAAATCATCGCTAATAACTATTAGTGCCGATTTTAGGACTTTTAGCGAAGATTTATTTTCGCCAAATTTTATTTCTATTATAGTGAAAAGAGAAGAATTCTAGACTTTATAAAGGGGACGACACTGAAAATCACAACCCAGTTGAAGCCAACCTTAACTAGATAAGGGAGATTATGTTAGCTAAATCAGCACGTAATCAACTTACTATTGATATGAGAATGAGATGGAACTTTTAGAATGAGCTGCTTGTAACTTTTTGTTCTTGTTTTTCTTGACTCTCTTTTGTAACGGGAACTTCTTGTAACTTTAATAGTTTTGCTATAGTTAATAAAGAATTCTCTTTTAATTCCAAAAAAATTGATCTTATACTTTATTTTTTATAAATATGTTAACTATAATTAGTTACTTTCACCATCATGCACGATATATGTATAATTTTTACAAAAAAGTTAGTTTTATATTCTTTTGAAAGTTGGTGCAATATAGTTAACAAAGAGATAATTTTTTTTAACATTTATATAAATAAGCATATATAGGTTTAATATTGTATACATACATATTGTATGGATATAAAGGATAAAAAATGAGGCAGTTTATATCCATTAAGATCCAACAAGATATTGATTCTTTTGGATATGTGCATAAATAATAATAAGTATCTTTATTTAAATATTCCTCACATATTTGTATTTATACATATAATAAACACATAATTAGTGGGACTTGAATATTATGGAGTTGCTTTTCTATAATTTTAAAATAAATTTAAATTAATATCTAAACAAAGTATGTTGAAGTCAAATTCATTTCTTAAATATATATTAATTTTTTTAAAAAATTATATTATATGTTAGTTGTTAAAGTAAATTTATTTTTTACAAATTTAAAGTTTGATTCATCTTTTAGTTGCAGAATAATTATAATAATTTTCTTACAAGTACGATCTTTTTGTTGATTTAATCCTTATACATTGTATGTGCTATGTATTAAACATCTAAAAAGTAAATAAAATTGAGATTAATTTAAATTTAATATCTTTAAACATTATGTTATTAGAATAATCCTAAAAACTTTTAATTTATTCATAAACTAAAAATATTTAATAATATTTTTTATCATTAAAATCAAATAAATTGATTAAATTAATTTTATAATAAATATTTTAAGATTATTGAAATTATGGAGAATTATTCAACCGTGTATTCATAAAGTAATTGAGAAAGAGAAACCATTAAATTAAAGCTTGCTTTCTATATATGCTGATAAAGAATAACACTAATATAAAATTTTCCCTAATTGTACAGATGCCAATAATATTTACAGAAACTAAACCTCAACCATAGGCTAGTATATATTAAATATGTATAAATAATTCCTAAGGACTTTTTTTTTACCTGACCAAGCTCTTGATTTGTCCCACAAACCCAAACACTACAAGTACAACATAGATCAACAAATGGGTATTCACCGTCAAATGTTTCTCAAAGCAAAATAATATTCTTATAGGAAAACCATACTGTTATCGATCTCAAATCTCATGTCCTCCAAGTTGGAAACACCTCCATCTCCCAAGCTACTTTCTTCCAAGTTCAAGTCATTCCACAAGAACTCATAATCTTTATTATTGTCCCATTTGGAGGTGATGTCTGGGATGGAGTTGGAGACGTCCCTTTCCTGATGAGAAAGCTGAAGTAGGCTTAAGAAAGAGCTCTGGTGATGAGTAGGGGTTGAAGATAGCGAGACTGTTTGCTGGTACGATCCACGACCTGGATTTTGGTCAGTAGAATTAGGTGATGTTGCCAAGTTCTGAGGAACACCAACTGTTCCTGTCCCGAACCTAAGTTGTGGGCTGAGCTTCATCACGCTGTCCTCTTCCTTACTTTTGTGGAATACTCTACACAGTACCCAGTCCTCCTGTGATATTATCATTCAAATTCTTGGCTTAGTAAGCTAATGAAACATGTAACACTATAAATTATAGATACCACCACGCTAGCTAAATCATTAGATCAGATACCTAATTTTTCAACACAGGCATTTTTGTCGAGATAAAGAGATGGAAATTTTGTCTATGATCACTCTTATCCCATAGATTTATATGCAGGACATGTACATTTATTCCCTGACCAAATTATCCTTCCACGTTTCCTCTCTTATTCATCTCTCTATTTAATATGATAACAATATATACATAACAGTACAAAGTGGACACTGGACAGCTTCGCATGACCACTTTCCTCTAAGTTCCCTATAAGATAACATGGCACTTACTAACGTCTAGCTAACCAGACAAGGTAAGTATGACCAACTTTTATCTCTTCCACTGTGTCCATCCATGCAGAAGGTGGTTGGTTGTTTTCAATTTTAGACTGTGACTTGTCATCGAGGTACAAAAGAAACTACTGATTCCAGTGATTGAATAAAACCATTTCATGTAGAGAATAATTTTTCGAGTTGGACTGTGGACAAGAGTGCAATAAAGAAAGCGCACCTTAGGAGGCATATGTGGGGTCTCGAGCCGAAACTCATGCATGATCCAACCAGTTTTGATTCCATTGGGAGCTCTATTCCTATAGAAGACTAGAGTCTTTCTCATCCCCACAATCTCACGAGTTGTGGGGTCAAGCACTGTGCGATCTTTCCCTGTAGCTTTCCAATACCCAGATGTCGTGGCTCGGTTGGTCCTGAACCCAGTGGCATACTTTCGATCCCTGAAGCTGAAGAAGTACCATTCATTGGCGTTGAGCTTAGCCACCTCTGAGACATGTGCGTCAAATCGGCAAACGGTTAGATAAAATAAAGCTTTCATGAACATGGCACTTTGTCTGCTACTTTCAATGGAGGGGGTTTAAATGTAGTAATCATGAAACCGCATATTATAATTTGCAAAAATATACTGGGTGGAAGTTACATTTATCCAAACTTGATTTGCAAACATGTTACGATTTTATTATTTTTTGTTTTCTTCCCAATAATTGATCAACGTGTGGCCAACTTTTTCATACATTGTTTGGCTATTAATGAGAATTGGTTTGTCGTTAAGTCCTCGTCACCTTAATGAGTTATGTTGAAGAAACCTAGGCATAATAATTTTTATACACTTATAATCATTAAATTGAAGGAGAATTATAAAAAAGATAACCTGCAAGACTTTAGAATCATGCTTCTTATCGAATGAAAATGATCTTTACTTATTAATGTTTATTGTGGATGCCACATGCTTCCTTGAAGAGGAGAAGGAAAAGGCTATCCTGTTCACTTTTCAATTTTTTTTTCATATTTAACTTGCATCTCACATAAATATCAATAGCTAAACTGCAAGGATTGGCCTACGGATTGACTTATTTATGTTAGAGTAGCAGAAGAACATGGGTAATAAAGTGAATTAGAACAGGAAAAAGAGGAAATTACTTGGTGTATAAGATATGTAAGTTTATCAATCAGAATCAAAAGTGACCCAGCAAAAGTTTCTCTTTAAAGCATCGCAGCTCATGTTTTGGAAAATCTTGTCTCTATAATGCATTTTATCGTCGTTATCTTTAGTTTGATATTTCTTAAAAAAATTGGATTCTCATCCTTTCTCATCACTTCAATTGGCCCCAGTCTACATGTAACGTATTTGTAAATGTTCATGTGAACGTTTACAATAAGTCACGACTTACAAAGTCCAAACATCATAACATGAATTTTCTATATAGGGCCTGTACCTCTCCCTATACCAAAAAATTAACAATATATTACACTAGTAAATACTAATTAGTCATCGTGTATTTATTCTAAGGAAAAGGTTATGCCACTCATGGATGGAGTTTAACGTATAACGTAAACCAGCCGTGAGAGGAACGTTATTGGGCTAACCCATGACGAATTATTACACTACTTATCGGAGTTGCCAGTTCATACAAGTTGACTCAAGAAAGAAGAGCAAAATTCCGTATAAGCAAACACAGGCATCAGACATCATCACTAACGTGGTTGGGGTGCATACTCGAGGACAGCAGCCCATACATATAGAGGACTTTGTATTGCCACCAGCTTTTTAGCTAGATAGAAATTGCATGTCGTAAGTTTATATGCATACAAAGTTTTTGATCAGGTTTTAAATTACTGACTACAAATTATATTGTACAATAACTACAGATGATATAAGCATAACTGTGAGAAATATAATCGAAATTACAGTCAGTTATAATAGTAACCTGAATCATCATTGTAATATTATAGTTGCAATTACGGTACAAGTATGGTTGCGGATCGACTACAATTTAAAACTACGTTGAAAGTTAAAAAACATGGAGGAAAAAGCAAGAATATTTCTCATATGGGGAGTAGTACACACTATATACATACATAAAAGCAAGGATGATGTATAGGAAAGTTCTAAGTAGGCGAGCCTATGACTTGGCATGAAAGCAAAATCTTTCAAGGGGATAAGAATCCTCAGAAAGGCGTATGAACTTAATCTTGCTAAAGTAACCACGAGAAATTATTCTTCTTTGAATTGCTTAGAGGAAGCAACACTTGTAGTCCTCACTTATGGTGGTTTATGAGGTGGGAAAATATAGGCTCAAAAGAGAAAGAAAAATAAATGTGAAAGCAATAATATGGAACCAAACATCAAGTTCCATTCCCACTTAAAAGCACGAAGTTCAAATAAGCTAAATTCTCGTTTTCTTAACCAAGTATTAGTACTCTGCCTTAAAGCGAAAATGAGAAGATAAGTGTATAACTATGAAGAACATGGTCTTGCGGTGGGGATTATAGTAGGGTATTCTCTCAAGAATGATGAGAAGAGAAAGAAAGGATTATTTGCTTGCTCTCTGTATGGTAATCCAACGTAAAAGAATAAAAAGAACATAGCCGAAGTAAACAAAATCACGAAAAGAATAAGAGAGAGCGGCTAACAATATACTCATTGGTTGGCTACGATTACGACAACAGGATTAAAACTCCAGGAAAATCATACTAAAGTAACTTGTGATACTATATGAAATTGTATATCCTCTAATATTCGTGCTGCTCTTTCTATAATATATAGGATAACTTTTACTTTGTGTTGTCTGTTTTCTACATAATTGTCAGTCTCGTACCCCTCGAAGCTTAAATGACATATTTTAAATGTCAAGTGCGAACATAATGTAGGAGATGACAGTAAATCTGTAAAGAAACTGGAAGCGATGGATAATACTCTTACCAGGAAGCTGCCATGGTTCACAAGTATGCAAGTCGATTTCGATCAAAGTACCCTTGAGAACTTCCTCATTCGTGATCTTCTTGTAGAGATAATGACATACAAGCTCCTGGTCACTTGGATAAAACCTGAAACCAGGAGGCAGTGTTGCTCCAATGTCTCTGAGCCCCATTTTTCAAGTCTTTTGAAAGGCAAGAGAAGAAAGGTGGGCGAATATGGAAAGTATAATTAAGTTTCAAAGATTAAAATTGGAAGGGGGAATGGATATATTAAACCTCTTGTTTGAGAGAAAGGTGTCTGGTTTCTTAGTTTGGGATATGAAATATATGAGTGGGAAGGTAGAGGTTGGCGTTGTGCATCTAAATAGTCAGGGCGACAAGCGGCTTTGCCAGTTAGAATTTCTTATAGTGTTCTAGCATATAGGGTCCATGCTATTGTACAGGTGTAACTTGTTAGTTGGAGTATGAAGTTTCAAGAAAGACCAAAGTTGCAAGAAATCTATCTTGTGGGAGGGTTAAGAAAATTTTATAGCTAGCGATTGATGAAAAATGTATGGACAAAATCCAAACACTAATATTAGAGAGAAACCTTCCAAAACACCCCTTTATATTTATTGTAAGAACAACTTTTGTTTTTTTATAAATAATTTACAACTTTTAAATTTTCTATTGCACACAAATAGGCATCTGCGAATGATAAGGGTAATTCCCGTGATTATGAATATTCTGAAGAAATAATTGACCAAAGACAATCACATCGACGTGTCTTCTGATTTTCCTCTTGTTTATTATCGAGTGTTATTCCAAAAGCAGATTTCACACCCCGAAATTCTTGCATATCACGCTATGACCATGAATCATTTTTTTTCTTTACGTCTAATCCTATAAATTAATCTAAAAACTAGGTTAAGGAAAATTATCAATTCAAATAAGATCGAGGTAGCTTCCAATCTCGCCCCTAAATAACCCATATTATTTTACAAACTTAAACGTAGTTTTTGCTTATTTGAGACAAATTTTGTTAAACTATATATGATACCAAAGTTCACGAATAATAACAAAGGCTTAACATTCCCTGCATCTTGTTATAATCAACTCATTATCACGTTTCCCTTTTCTTTGCGTCACCATGTTATGTCAAATGTTAAATCAGGGAGAATCTCAAGAGCTTTTCTCATTCATTTGCCTCGTTACTCAAAAGAAGAAAAAAATTGTACCGTTCCTTTCATTTGTAAAAGGATATAGAAGAACACAAGAGAAGAGAGTGATTATATGTAGTTAATCGTAATATTGTAAAGCTAAAAAGTATGTATAAACTATAATATCGGTATATCGTGATAATCATTTAGTGAGGACCATAGGCTACCCTTTGGTTAGTGAATCCCAGGTCTAGCTTGATTAAGCATAATTATTATTATATGTATATGTTTGAGGTACGTATACATTCCTATAATTAATTGGTGGGATCACCTTTACCGATGGGACCATTCCTTCCATGGTACGCCCAAGAACAATGCGTCTTAAGCACGTGAACCATTTGATTCATCAAAGACTCCAAAATGTGGACAGCTCAAGAAGAAAATTTTAAAAAGAAAGTAACTGGAAAAATTGAATATTTGCTAATCATGAACTAGTTAAGAGTCCTATC
The DNA here is from genome assembly GCA_024520955.1 of Erythroxylum bequaertii. Lineage (NCBI taxonomy): Eukaryota > Viridiplantae > Streptophyta > Magnoliopsida > Malpighiales > Erythroxylaceae > Erythroxylum > Erythroxylum bequaertii. The sequence continues at coordinate 22,534,084 of JANIJF010000009.1, forward strand.
TGTTCAAGTTTTGATCACACAGGAGAAAAACTTCGGCTTGATGCAGAGGTGGGGCATGCTGATTGTCTTCAGCCTGGGGCCTACTAATGATGGAAGGATATTAGGCCCATCAACACATACTCCGTGATGAAGTTAACAAATTAGTTTGGTGATTTCTTGTTTTTCTGGATGAGTAATGCTTGGAAAATGGCAATAATAATGGAAATACGGACAAAAGGATATTTGTCGCAACTTGTATCATCTGATAATAATAATTAGGATGGTATATTGTAGATGATGACTGGACTGGGGTCTCATCAATGTTTAGCATATGCCATGGAAATAATTGAACCTAAAATCTTTCACTACGTACTACCTACGACTGTGACGGAAAGATTAAACTTCCCATTAATATAGTTAACATAATATAATCACACGTCATTCTGTCAATACTAAGTCAAGAATTTCAATCGCAAGCAGGAGAACTAGTACAACATGTCACCCCCCAAAAAAAAAGCCATTTCTAACTAGCTGATGTGTCTTTTTCGCCACTACAGGATATAGATGGATAGGTACATACCTTTTCTGGAGACATGTAAGAACAAGAAAGAAGGGACAGTTATTAAATTTTAGTTGGTTGTGCTCCTGTCGGAATCAACCGGGAGTTAATTAATGCGCGGTCGTGAGGTTATACATACAACCATCAGATTAACATGGAAGTGATGGACTTTTTGTAGTTTATATAGATAATCACCATTTCAACTGTTATTCACCTAGTTTATCAACGAAATTAAGTTAATCAGGATAAAATAGATTTTATTTTACAATACCAGAAACCGAATTAATACTGGATAGAAAGGATGTAGGGACAGAACAAAATTTCTGATAAGGTGGTTAAAATTTAGATTTTCCATGGTGCTAGCTAGCGCAGAATTATTTGGATCTTATTATAGGCTTACAGTTTGACATTGATGTTAGTAATCTGAAAATAAAACCCTAAATTAAGGGGAGTCGATCCCGCCATAAGACATGTGAGACCACAAATCAAAGTATATATATAGGAATGGTGACGGATGGATCATTCTTAAATTGTAAACGATGACTATCCGAAGTAAGGAAAGGATACAAATGACTGTGGGTTGTAGGATTAGAGCTTCTTGCTAAGGTGGGAGTTTTTGTTAGGTGGTGTTGTAGTGTCGAGATGATGATGTTATACAAAGTGTGACGGCTTGATATTCCTCTCTATGTGGAGACCAATAATTTCAACTCTCCCTTCTCTGCCTGTCACACCCCTCCCTTCCTTTCAATCTGTCCTTTTACATAGTTTATTTCCATAAGTTAAGAGAACCTATTGGGACTTGTACACGTGGGATTGCACACATTATTACATTACATTTTGATTTGTTGTCGATTGAAAACTCTACTTATCATATCCCCTAAATAGTGTCTTCTGTATAGAGGGTTGATATCGCTCGAGCCTAAAGCCTATGGTGAATGATTTGATTTGTTAACCCTTAATTTCCTTAATTACCAAATTCAGTGAAAAATAATTTGGTATTGTCTTAAAGAAGTTAGCGTATTTGCCACATTTGTTGGTAGTATGCTACGGAATTTTTTTAACGTGTCAGCATGTACATTTATAACCGAGGTCAATGATGCTTCAAATCTTCTGAAATTTTTAAATTTTTATACAGGCAGAAAATTATAAATTGGTGAAGCGATAGAAAATAAGCAAAAGACATTAAGAATTTGCTGAACTCTTAGACACAAGTTCGCTATCGTTCTTGTACAATTAGAAACCTCGCCTAAATGGCTAAATGATGTTGTTCCCCCCATCTCACCGGCCGTCATGTAGAACTTACAGCTACGTACTGTGAAAGGTAACAAACATGCGTGCGGAGGGAGGGTCCGTAAACTATTACCTAATGCCATGAACATGGCCTATTAGATATCAACACTTCAGGATGTATCAAGGGATTGGCCTTGGAGTCCCACGTGGCATGTATCTAATGCTCCTCGAAGAGTTGTTGTTAAAGGCTCAGGCTGTTGTCGAAATCATTTATATACGTCCCATCATAATGGACGATCTTTATGCTCAATTAATGACGCGCATTCCCTATAATTATGGTTTCCATCATTATCTTAAGATTAGCATAGTCAAATTGAATTTTTGATTGGATGCATATGTAGTCAAATTTATTAATAATTGCTTTCATCTCTTTGTCCTGTAAAACCTTAGAAGTTCCTGCCAACAAGCTTTTTAGTTTCATACAATGTCATGCTTTTCTTCAAAACCACGGAAACTACCATCACATTTCTTTCCTTATTCAAATTATAGGACTAAGTTTATGCTTGATCCTCCAGTTAAATTAAAAAGATAGAAGTCTTCTTTATTAATATTACTTAGACTAAGTTTATGCTTGATCCTCCAGTTAAATTAAAAGGATAGAAGTCTTCTTAATTTATTAATATTACTTATCTTAATTAGCCAAGATTTTATTTTGTCGATTCTTAGCTTTCTATAAAATAAAAAAAAAAGGGTCACAGAGGGCGAATTTGATCAATAATAAAATGAAAATTAGAATATTTTACATTAATTTTATATAAAAAAAATTCATCTTTATATATAGTTCCACCGAACCAAAAATATACGAGGACCAATTCTTTCCCTTTTATATCGGAACAGAGGAATCTCTTATCTGAGTTACACTCAGCGGCAATATTATTACATAGAGTCTGAAATTTCCCTTGTCCTAACTTTTGTCTAAGGTGCTATATTTTCGTTATTATGGGGATTTTATTCCTCCCCTATGCCAATGAGATATATTCGGTATTTTATCACCTTGTTTTTCATGATTATATATGAGTGGAATTCTATAAAGAAAAGCTACCCGCGCGCATACTTGGATATATAAACGATGGTTTCGCACACGGCCGGCCATCAGAGAGAGAAAATGCAGGAAATTGCCCCCGAAGCTGCAGCATGAGAAAAGGCAATAACGAGAGGCTATATCTTGTGGTGATGAGCTTTGCTTCTTATCTTCTTCAGAGATAAAAACCAACCGGCTTTGGCATTTCAGATTATATAAAATGAAGAACCCTTTTCACGAAAAGTAATTAATCTCATTCAACTTTTTTGAAATTTTGGGTACGTGATGGGATCGTTGATTTCTCATTACATTATGGAAAAAGGACTCTACTTTTGTTTCCTCCGGAAACAACGTCTAATAAAAGTGAACAACATAGACTTGATAAACCGCGCTCATCATTAAACGACTAACGCCTATGAACTTTTAACGGAATGCTTGCCACTGTAAATTCCCAAGTTGATGTATGTCTTGTCATGTCACCTATAACAGCCAATAGTATTTAGTTGCTGAATTGGAAAATATTGGCTAGTTTAATTACGGTTTAAAACTCTCTCAAATAATCGTAACATTTTAACCCTTATTGACCGATGCGTTAATTCTCTAGGTTGAGTAAATCCCCATTGTTAATTTTTGGTTCTTGAAGCAGAGAGGAAACTAGGAAGGCTAGAATTTATAGAATTTTAAAACAAAATTAAAACAGATAAGCATGCCATCTCATCTTTCAAAGATGTATATAATTTTTGCATATGAGAAGAGATATAAAAACAGGCTTAATTACATTTTTTTTCAAATTTTACTCAATTTTACAATTATAATTTGAACTTAAAAAATGACAATTAGATATTTAAACTTTCAATTTTAACCAAACTTTAGTATCTCTGTTAATGTTGTTGAGGTGGTGTGTTACATAAGATAAATCCAATTCCAAAACGACATAACTTAGTTAAACAACTTAATGAAACTTAATTAGTTAAGTTTGACATTTATAAGTGTTAAGGGTAAAATGACATAATTAAGTTAAACAACTTAAAGAAAATTAATTTGTTAGTTTAATTAAGTCTCACGTTTATAAGTGTCAAAGGTATTTGTCTTATGTGGCAAATCATATTAGAAAGATTAACGAAGATGCTAACGCCAGGTAAGAATTAAAAAAATATGAAAGTTTGAGTATTTAATTGTCACTTTTTTAAGTTCGGGTTATAACTATAAAATTAAGTAAAGTTTGAGTTTTTTTTTTACAATTAACTCCGAAAACAACTAGTTGTCAATGAGCTTTGGGTCAAATACCATTTCCTTTAGTTCTAGATGGCTAATTCATATAAAAAAGAAATTTAAAGCTGAAATTATATCATCAATTGGATGACAACAGATTTGGGGAATGTAAGAACAAGTGATAAACTATAATTAGAATACGGTGGGAAATTCTTTAGGTATATGTGGAAGCAAAACGTACAATCTTGGTATTGATTAACTAGACTTGACAAATAGGCAAAAACTGATATCGAATTCAACAAATTAGACTCTTAACGACGAGGCAAAACTCATATCTAATTCAACGAGTTGGTGTCAGTTGGAAATGTCGTAATGTTTTTTATATTCACCATAAGCCTTAACTCAATCCACATATTGGTAGTTTTGCTTTAAATTCTTTCTAGAGGCAAACAATATTTGATGTTTGAATCTTGAATCATCTATAAATTACGGACTTAATTATTGACTTTTAGAATAGAAAACGTGATTTGACATGCTAATCAATTCTTTGTATATTGAATCAGGGATATGCTTTTATTAAATAAGAACGAGTTAAAAATATTGGTCATGATGTGTATAGATAACTGAAAAAGATAGAATTTTATACAAATCTTAATACTTCTATTAGATAGCTTCTTTATCTTAAGAAGAATGGCAGCACTAGCACATACCGAATGCAAGTTCTTGTATTAGTTAATAACAAGTTTTAACAAAGAACTGATAATAAAATATATTATTTACTATCAAGATATAGGAGCATTATGCCTAAAGTTCACTTTACTTCAAAGCGATAGTGGCAAAAGGGAGAATAACTAGCTAGATGCTCCTCCGAGTCAAAAAAGCTGATTTAGGATTCGCCTAATTTAATTGCACATGTAGCCTAAATGACCATCATATCGAATTTTTGCATAGTAACCATAAATAAAAAAGCTGATTTGGGGTGAGATGGCGCCTGCAATAGATCGTGATTAGTCGGGCAAAATTCAACATATTTTACAACTTTATGTCCCTTTCATGCTGCAACTTTTATATTCCCAAACGCGGCAACATCAAAAGATTCGGACGATAACTTGAGAACTCGGGAAGTTGTTATCTGCAAGTATAAGCATCCTAGATCATGCAGGCCTCCAAGTGTTTCAAGGAAATCCACCAAGATATCAAAAGTACATAACATAATCAATTTCAACCAGACCTAATGATTCAAAGTGGAGGAAGAACTGGGGCAGTATCTTGTAAATATAAGTACATATTATCATGTATATATTTATTTGATATGGTATATATTTAGATGACCAAAATTAAGAAGGATACCAAATGATATCATCACGTACAATACAAGAAAATAAGAAATTAGCGACGAAAAAATAACAACGGAAAACAAACCGTTGCAAATTACCGACGGTATTTATTTGTTCGTCGAAAAATGTGTCGAGAAAATTTAATTTAGCAACGGAACAATATCGTCGGCAATTAAGGCGGGAATAGGTGGCGGAAAAATGAAGTATTGACTTTTCTGACAGAATATTAGCAACGGAAAATTCTGTGGATAAATTTTAAACCAATACGTCGTCGTTTCCTTGTGGTTGAATGTTATTAACTTAAACAAAACGACATCGTTTCGTGTTATAAACCTGCAGACTGTTGGTAAATTTTAAACCAATATATCGTCATCTCCTTGCGGTTAAACATTATTAACTTAAACAAAATGACATCGTTGGGGGGCGGGGGTTCTGCGGGTTTGTTTTAAGCAACACAAAACGACGTCGTTTGCCCCCTCGTCGGCTCTCCTTCGTTTTTCTTCTCCTCTCTCTTGCGTCATCTCCCCCAGCGAGTTCTCCTCTCCCGCCTGTGGTCTATTGTCGGTGTTGTTGTCGGTGTTGGAAGCTCATCCTCTTCTCCCACCATTGTTGCATTTTCATGAGGTATATTGTAAACCGTTTGAGTTTTGTTTTAATTAAATTTGTTTGTTTATTTGATTTGTTTCATATGTTTGAGTGATTTGTGAATGAATAAGAAGAATTAAGGTTGAAATGTTAGTGTTAGAAGGTTCAGTTTTGAAATTTGGTTCTCATGCTGGGATGATTGTTTGATGCATATTAGTTGTTTGTTGAAATGCCTCTTGTTTAAGAAATCGTATTAGTAAGAAGATGAAGTTGGTTAATTCTTCTTAATAGGTGTCCTTAATAGTTTGGTTTAGTTTGGTCCATTTTGAAGTACTTGAATAGTTCTTTCGTGTAATTTTCTTCATTTATAAAGATACCTTCTATCATTTTCTTGATTTGGAGTCCAAGAAAGATGTTAAGTTCTCCTATCATGCTCATATTGAACTTCCTAATGATAAAGTTAGGAAATTATTACATATATTCTCATTAATATCATAATTAATAACACCATCAACTTAAATTCGAACAATTATGACATCATGCTTGTACATCATTAATAAAGAGTACTGTAGTGTCAACCTTGCCTTTAGAGAATCCATTTTATAAAGGAAATGCACTTAGCCTATCATACCAAGCTCTAAGTTCTTGTTTTAAGCCATATAAAGGTTTATAAAGTTTGTAGATATGATTGGTGCATCATGTTTTTCAAAAGTAGGAAGTTGGTCGACATAAACTTGTTCTTAAATGAAACCATTTAAAAAAGGACTTTTAACAACCATTTGAAACAATTTAAAATTCATATACGATGCAAATGCAAGCAAGGGCGTAATTGTTTCTAACTTATCCATTAGACAAAAGTTTCTTTGAAGTCTATGTTACTAATCTCGTGGGAGTTCCTCATCCCTCTTGTTTCCCTCACTTAGTTCAACAATATATTCATGATTGATTTATTGGTGATCACTTTTAATTACAAGAAAGGCTAATGACTTTAGATCTTTATATATACCTATCTCTTATCTTCAAAATCTTTCTTGGAAATAAGAGGGTTATATTCATAGAAAAGACATGCATAGATTCTTCAATTGTAATTTCTTCCTATTAAATGTCCTATTAAATCTGTTGGAGTTATGTAAATATAGTGCCCCGGAAAGCAAGTGTATTTACATGTAACTTTATCTTCTTCAGTTACAGTTTTGTAATGAAAATATTTATTATTAATAAA
>JANIJF010000009.1:22765945-22776519 GCA_024520955.1 Erythroxylum bequaertii
GACGAAGCACGGAGACAAAAGTCAAAGGAAGCGGGAACTAAGACGAAGCGGTTGAATTTAGAAAAAGTGAGATCCCGCCAATTTCTTTACTAGACCGCTTCGGGAATGGCTCTTCCACAACCTTCAAAGCCATCATCCAATTCTCGGGCATGATTGGGCGATCCTCTTCGGCATTTTGTGCTGGTTCCTTTGGAAATGGAGGAATCAGGCCCTCTTTGACGAGTTTTTTACTTGGTCTTCCTCACCCCGATCTTGTATTTTGTCTTATGCAGGTTTTCTCCGCCACGCGGTCAAATGGCACAGTCGGTCGATTCCTACTGGCCCCCCACCTCAGCACGAGAGTCATAACGGCTGGCAAAAACCTCCGACGGGGTGGATCAAACTCAATACAGATGGCGCCTCCAGCCGCTCCTCGCTGACCGCCACCACCGGGGGCCTATTGCGCGACAGTGACAGAAACTGGAGGGGTGGTTTTTCGCACAATATCAGCTAGTGCTCGTCCGTGAACGCCAAACTCTGGGGTGTGTATACTGGACTGACACTGGCTTGGCGGCTGGGACATCGCCGGATTGAACTCGAAGTTGATTCCATGGTAGTAGTCGATCTCCTCTCCTCTTCAGACCAACGATCCAAGTCGCTTCATCCTCTTGTCCAGAGACTACATGAGCTGTTCACTAGAAACTGGATTGTTGTTCATCGACATGTGTATCGAGAGAGCAACGGATGTGCGGATTGGCTCGCTGCCTATGCCAATCACTTTGCTATCGGTGTTACTTTTTTTCCTACAACACCCATTGGATGCCACCATATCCTCTTAAAAGATTTTTCGGAAATTTGTTTTCCTAAACTTATTGTGTAAATGATTTGTTCGTCTTCCGTTAAAAAAAAAAAAAAGAAGGTGTCGGAGTTCCAATTTATATTTACAGCCTTACGGGTATGATTTTCCATCAGATTACATTTCGCATCGGGTCGGGTCGGTTGGGTATGGCCCAACAATTCCATTTTTTTTTTTTTTGAGGGAACAATTCCAATTTTTGTTAAAATTACATTCTAAACCCAAACCGCCGGGCATCAGGTTCAAGTGAGAGACTTGATGAATGCCCCCAGCATTAAGAAAAACAACAGAACCCCGACTATGTTTCATCGATATGCGCTAATCTCTGGTCGAATATTAAGCAATCCGAATCTCCGGCGAACGTCACCATCGCCGCCGTTCTCCTTCGCCGTGCGCTCCGCTGTTACAATGAGCAGGGACTCTGTAAAGTCCGGCTACCTCGACGCATTCTTTGAACAGAAGCGGGCTCTTAGATCCAAGATTCGCAAGGAGCTCAAGAATATGGACCCAATGCAGCAATCCCTAGAAGGTGTACTAGCTTGGATTGTAGGCTCGATTTATTGGTTATAAATATTTGTTATTTTGTAGTTCATGGTATGTTATTGAATTATAGATGATGCAATTCAACGTATTGTGCCAGAAGCTCCTTGGTTCAAAGCGAGTAAGAGTTTATGTGCGTATATAAGCTGTGCTTCTTCGCGAGAAGTTGATGCTTCGAGGATTGTATCCGAAGTTTTGTCCAATGGTATGTGGGTGTTTTTCTGTTTTGTAATTTCTGAGGAGCTCTATTGTTAGTAAGATAGGTTCCGTGGTTTTATCTATTTTGGTGGTTCTTAAGGAACATGTGATAATAAAAAATTTGAGATTCTGTAAATAGACTCGTAGAAACCTGCAGACATTTGAATTTTGGATGTGTCATTTGGAGGTCGACTTTTTACTGTAAGTATGGACATTCTGTGGATGCACATAACTTTGAGAACTCCATATTCAAGCATCTTGTTCTTTATTTTTGACATGATTTGGAGTTGCTGAGTTGTTATCTCTGTCATTTGGCCATCATAATTTACACAGTTGTAAAACGTCTGATCTGGCAAAAGCACATGAAGAAAGTTTATTATTAACTGGTTAGCCTCTTCTTTTACAAGTTACAAACTAGATGAGATTAGTAGTTCTAGCTACTGATTGATTGAATGCCATTTGCATTTTTTTAGACTGGTTGGAGATTCTTACATTTCACTTTCAACTCAAGAGGTTAACACTCAGAGCAGGACAAAGCTGTATGTTCCACATGTGGAGGAATAGCAATATAAGAATGCTTCGGATATCTAGTGTTGATGATCTCGTCTCAAACTCAATGAAAATCTTAAAACCTTTCTTAGTGGATTAAGATGGAAATCATCGTGAAGATGGTATTATATATGATACTTTCTCATCAAATCAAATCTTCTTTCAGCGCTGTCTCTGCTCCATGATTAACATTTTGGCAATTCCAAATTCTGTCATCTTGTACATATTTGTTGCTTGTATTATGTAATTTAGAGTTGGTGGATCTTTCAGAAGTTTTTATACAATCATCTGATCTACAACCCTCCCATACACAATGAAAGAAGTCCCATTTATACATGGTCAAAGAAAAGTGCGGTTATATGGTCGAAACTTTGAGGTTTGGAATGAACGAAAACATTTTAGCTAATGAATTTGCACGAAGATTCTCGTGCATAAATAAAGCCCAAGCAAAACTCGAAGAGGTCTTACAAATGGCATAACACTTAACAATAGTCTTTCGCAATATCGTGGAAGCAATGCCTTAAATGACAGAGACTTTCAGTCTACCGAAAAAGGGTGGGCAAAGATGCATCTTCCTGAAATATGTGAAAATGTGGCAAGTTGGGAAACGAAGGGACTAAGAGACTACAAGAATAAACTGGAAGCGAAACTGCTGATTGAAATTAAGATCCATAAATGTAGTTAGCGTCAGTGTGCATGTAGATGGACTAAATGAGGCTCAAAGAAGTGCAAAGGACATAACTTTCAAGGCTTAGTTGGTTTCTGACGAACAATGGCATCATTGGCATTCTTAAAAGATAGTCTTTAATGGATTAGGAAGAACGAATGACAAGACAGTGACCACAAAGAAGCCCCGGACCAACACACAGTAGCATTGCTTATTAGACTCTTGATACAAGTTCTTCCATAGCAAAAATTTCTCTTTTCGCTAAAATCTAAGTTGGAAACATTTCAGCAGCAACAAAGGCATTCGATCTTTACGTTGATAAGCTGTCTAAGACTGCTTAGTGTTTATTGACCTTTCTGATGGTTTTGATGAGATTTTTGTTTTGATTATGTGCAGCACCGCCCATCAAGTGCTTACAATTCTCCATACTGGACTACAAACATTTGTGCTCCAGTCTGGAACAACGATTCCTCGTTGACTGTTGGAACGCGAGGTACCCTTCTGATCTTGTTTGGGATTTTTGGATTGCGATTGAACGTTTAATTCACGTGGAATGCTATTTTAGACTCCTTGTGATTGTGATTAACAGTGTTTAGCATCTACTGAATCAAATATGTTTAGCTCTATTAACTGAGATATTATAAAATGGAGAATTGAATTTCCCTTACTTCTTTTGCTAGGACCTATCCTTTTTGAGGATTATCATCTGTTGGAGAAACTTGCAAACTTCACAGGGAGAGGATCCCAGAACGTGTTGTCTATGCTAGGGGTGCAAGTGCAAAGGGTTTTTTTGAGGTTACCCACGATATCTCTCAGCTTACATGTGCTGATTTCCTCCGAGCTCCTGGAGTTCAAACTCCTGTCATTGTCCGCTTTTCCACAGTTATCCATAAGAGAGGCAGTCCTGAAACCTTGAGAGATCCTCGAGGGTTTGCTGTGAAGTTTTACACCAGAGAGGTCAGTACTCCTCGGATGTTTTTAATGGTTCAAAGTGTGGATATAGCTCAATTAGGTTGGAGATTGTAGTTCACTCATTTACATGTTAATCTTGTTTGTTTATTGATTCAGGGCAATTTTGATCTTGTGGGAAACAATTTCCCTGTCTTCTTCAAAGGGACGCCATGAAATTCCCAAACACGATTCATGCCTTTAAGCCAAATCCCAAGTCTCACATCCAGGAGATGTGGAGGATTCTGGATCACTTCTCTCACCATCCTGAAAGTTTGCACACCTTCACCTTCTTTTTCGATGATTCGGGTATTCCTTAGGATTACAGACATATGGAAGGCTCCAGTGTTCACGCCTATACGCTTATTAATAAAGTCGGGAAAGTATTATACGTGAAGTTTCATTGGAAACCTACTTGTGGTGTTAAGTATCCAATGGAGGATGAGGCCTTTAAGATTGGAGGTGCTAACCATAGTCATGCCACTCAGGACTTGTATGACTCTAAAATTTACTTTACTAAATTTTCAAATCACCTCCTATCATTATCATTATATTATTATAAAACGTTAGTACTAAATTTTTACCTTAATATCTTATAAACTAATTAACTAATTTTATTTTTATTTATTTTGTAGGAAACAAATCAACAGTGAATTTCATCCTGAAGAATAGCCAAGAAATTTTACCTTAGAGAGTTTTAGCTTAAATTAGTATGTAGTAGTTTGAGATAATTGTAATAAATAATTTTCTTGGATATTAAATTTTCCAATTTAATATATTGGAAATTAGAATTTTATACATTTTGGTGATTTTTATATATTTTATATATACTAATAATTTTTATTTTCTTGTCTGATAATATCTTAGCACTAAAAATTCATATCATTTGTGACAACTTCTATTTTATGGCCACCAATGCAAAAATTTGTATCGATTAAGTAATTAAATTGTTAAATTTAATTATATTATTTGTGACAAACATGAACACATTAGTGATAGTTTCATTTGTGATAATAATAAACATAGTTAGTGACAATACTTTTTGTAAGAACAATTTTTCATTTTTGTGACGAAATGATGTTGACACTATTTTATTAAAATATTAGTGACCAAGAAGCAATGGACGTTGATAAAAAAATTATTAGTAACAAATACTTTGTCAACATTTATAATTATTTTAGTGACGATAATGTTGTCACAATAAAATAAAGTACTGTTACGTCTTTATTTGTCACTACTTTATATTATTTGTGTCAACAAACTTGTCATAAATATATGAAGTTGCTGTAACCATATAGTATTGTCACACATTCCATATGTTTTTATATTATTTGTGTCAACAAAATTGTCATAAATATATGAAGTTGTTGTGACCATATAGTGTTGTCACACATTTCATATATTTTAGTTTCAGAACTTTTGTCACAATATGATGTAGAATTGTTACAACTTTATTTGTCACTATTTTACATTATTTGTGTCCAAAACCTTATCATAAATAAATACAATTGTTGTGACCATATCGTGTTGTCACATATTTGATAGGTTTTAGTGTCAGCAATTTTGTCACAATAAAATGAAGTTGTGTTACGACTTAACTCGCCACTACTTTATATTATTTGTGGCGATAAACTTGTCATAAATATTTAAAGTTATTGTGACCATATAGCTTTGTCACACATTTAACAAATTTTAGTGTCATTATTAGTGTCACAAAAGCTTTGCATAATTGTAACCATTGTTTAAATTTGTCACAATTTTAATAGTGACAGAGGTATTTGTGACAGGAGATGACGACTTCAAATATTAGTCATTATTAAGAATAGTGACAAATATTACTACTTTTAGTGACAACTTTTATCTTTACTAAAAATACAACTTCTTGTAGTGACTAAATGTGAGTATTTTCATCACTTGACAAACCGCAACTCCATAGTAAAATGCCAGTTTCATTTTTGTAATCAACACATACAAACTGAAATATCTAATATCAGTTTGCAGCGGTTTATTGAAGGGGCAGAGGATTGTAAGGTAGAGGGACTACATGCAGATCATGCTTTCTTCTAACAACAGCACCGAAAAGCTCGGTCATGTCGAGATCTTCCTCCTTCATACCTCTGGGGAGTTTCCAATCAAAATTATACAGCAACTGTGCAAGTGAAAATTCCACAGTAGCTATACCAAATGTTATGCCAGGGCATATCCTTCTTCCTCCACCAAATGGGATGAGCTCGAAATTAGAACCCTTGTAGTCTATTGAACTATCAAGAAACCTCTCTGGATAGAATCTCTCAGGATCTTTCCAATGATTGGGATCTCTTCCTATTGCCCATGAGTTGACAATGACCTTGTACTTTTCCGGTATTACATAGCCACTGATCTCACACGTCTCCCTACATTCTCTGGGTACCAATAATGGAAGAGGTGGGTGTAGTCTGAGAGTTTCTTTGATAATCAATTTTAAGTAGCTCAATTCTTGAAGGCTCGTTTCATCAATAGCCCCTTTTCTATCAAAAACATCTCTCACCTCTGCTTGTGCCTTTTTCATAACTCTTGGGTTCTTCAACAGTTCAGATATTGCCCATTCAAGAGCAGTAGATGATGTCTCACTGCCAGCCACGAAAACATCCTACAACAGGATTACCAAAGGAGTTAATTAGAACTGTTTAAAGTTTGTATAGGATTCATTTTTCTGCCTCACCCAACAACTTAGGTTTTTTGTGAATTCCAATACTTACCAATATAACAGCTTTGACATTATCAGTAGATAAGGGGAATTCAAGATCTCCTTGCTCCTGAAGATTCAGAAGAACATCAACTAGATCTAGATTACTTTCTTCACTTTTTTTGCTGTCCTTGTTCGCCAACTTAGTGGCTTTATGCTCACTGATGATGATGTCAAGTACGCTATCGATTTTTCTATGCAACCTTTGGAGTTTTTGCTTCATCCCAGTTATAATTGGAAGAAATTTAAGAGAAGGGTACACATCAGTGACACTGAATCCTCCTGCAACCTGTATAATTTCCTGTATAATCGGTCCCAATGCATTTTTGTCTTGCCATATCTTACCAAAGGCAGTCCTTGAAGTAACACTAAACGTTAAGGAAAATATCATCTTACTGAGATTGATCGGTGATCCTGAACTAGAAGAAATGTTTCTGATGAGATCACACACCTCTTGTTCTCTGATTGATCTGAAAGATTGCACTCTTTTCACACTTAACAGCTCCAAGATGCAAATCTTTCTCATTTGTCTCCAAAAATCTCCATACCTTGACATCACCATACTCGAGTTATAGGACAAGATTTCTGCTGCAATCAGATATGGCCTATCAGCAAAGATAACATCATGAGTTTTCAAGATTTCTTTGGCAGCTTCAGGTGATGAAACAACAATGGTGGAAAGTTCCCCAAGTTGAAGGTGCATAAGAGGTCCATATTTCTTGGCCAAGTCTCTTAGTCGATGATGAGGTAGAGACCCTCCAAGTTCAAGCAGGTTTCCTATTATTGGCAGCTTCTTTGGCCCTGGAGGTAAGTTTTGAGCCTGCTGATCAGTCTTTGTTCTCTTACTTATCAGAATAACCATTGATATGCAGAGAAAAATAAAAAGAAACATTGAGAAGCAGAATTGATCCTCCATGTCGAAAATGGAGATCAAAAGCAAGAATGGATTATGGGGCTGTTGCCAAAAGTTTATACTACTCCATATATAGCAAATCTGCAGCTCAACTTCTGTGACCAAGAATTTGGGTTCGGCCCCCTTATTTGACTTTAGATTCCTTGTACTGATTCGGACTTGTTTCGCAGTGTCTGACCAACAGATTTGGGCTTTTGTGGTGTGGAATGTCCAAAAGATTGAAGCTCCTCTTTATAACAAGTGAACGAGAATCGATTGCTTAATTTAATGGCCATGTCCCATGCATGCATATGTTGGCATCAGGACACACCACACACCTGTGCAAGCTAATATCGTCCTATATTAACTGGATGACTCAGGAGTGACTAAATATTCGTTAGTTCCAAGAACATGAAGTTTTAAAGCGTGTGCGAGGAAAACAATTATTATTATTTTCTTGGAACAATTCTGCTTCTTCACGCGGAGTAATTGAGGCTTTAATATCAGTTCTGCAGTTCAGCTATCCTCGCTTCGTTGTGAAATTTGAAGATTGGACGTTGTCGGAACAATACCGATGTAGACCAAGTGCTGTTATTGATAGTATGATGCATAACAAATTACAATGCCGATGTAGACCAAGTGCTGTTATTGATAGTATGATGCATAACAAATTACAATGCCGATGTAAACCAAGTGCTGTTATTAATATGAGGCATAACAAGTTTAAGGAGTATTTAATTTTCTTAAATTTTTAATTTAATTTATATAAATTTTAAAAATTAAAATATTAATACTAAATTTTAAAAAATTAAGCACTCTTTATTTATTATTTTTAATAATATTTCCTTATTTATCAAGATAAAACCTAACACTTTTATTTATTAGTTGCGACTGCTGAATTTCCATAACTTACTGAACTTAAACTATATCCAAAACATTTTATTGGAGATAAAGTAAAGCTTTAAACTTCATCAATAATCAAATTTCTTTTTTTGTGCATTTTTATATTTTTAATATAATAAAGGAAAACCATTTTGAAAGTTCACTTTCATATTCATAGCCAATTGACTGTAGCCGCTTGAAATATTGGAAGATGTTTAATACTCTCCTTTTTTTCCACAATGTCAGGCTATTAGTTAATTGACTCAAGAATGGCAATATTTAATACTCTCCTTTGAAACTGTAGGGCCACGAAACTTTTATATTTTGTTTGTTAGTCAAAAGTCTTAGAAAACTAATGAGTGGCTGAGCATCTTTTGTTAAAATTTTATAGTATAAATATTACAAATTTCATTTGACGCATTTAAGACATATTTGAAAGTACTTGAGTTTTATGTAAGCAGCTAACCTTCAGTCCAAAGGGCAGCTCAATAAAACTCATATAAGTTATAAGTAGCTTGACAAAATGAGGGAGGGTCAACATCGACTTCCTTTTTAAAAATAAAAAAATCTAGAGCATTATGTGATAGTACCAATGTAAGCATGGACGGAGATATGCGGAGCCCAGTGTCTAAAAAATTAAATAAAATTTTTATTATATATATATAATATAATATATCAAAACCCTATAAGTTGTCGTAAAAGCAACGTTGTCGTCATCTGTAAAGTTACAACTGTTATATATGGAATTATTATCTTTGTAATTCTTTGTAATTATATCTTTGTAATTCAAAACCCTAGAAGAGCAACGTTGTCGTCATCTATAATATATATAATATATTAAAACCTTATCATAAGTTGCTCTTTGTTGCCATCATCTATAATATATATAATATATTAAAACCCTATCATAGGGTTGCTCTTCAGGAAGATCTTAATAGAAATCGTTGTCGTCAGTTCCCATCTGCTCTTCAGTGGATTATAGACAATCAGCTTTTGGATGGTTTATAGGGTGACGACTAACGATTGAAAAAGGTAAGACAAATACAAAAGTGATAATGCGGACAGTAGATTGATTAATTTTTATGGAAAAAAATTGCATTTTGTTGTTAAATAAAAGTGATTACGCGGATTGATTAATGTTTAATGGAAAAAATAAATTTAATAGAATTCGTAAATATTGGTTCTAACTAATTTTTTTATTTTGCAGTTATGGAAAAATATTTTAAAAAATTAAGACCGACTATTCAGTCATCATCGTGTGATTTAAATCAGAATGTTAATAAAGCACATCCAGCATCGAAGGAGGTTATTATTGAAGAACTTGTGATTGATTTAGAAAATCTTCCTTCCGATCCAGGATTGAGACCTAATATAATGGAGTATCCTCTTGAAAAACGAGATCAGGTGCGTAGAGCTTATTTATTAAAAGGTCCTTGTTAACCTCGAAATTATAACTTTCCTCAAACCATGGATGGAGATCATATACAGAGATTTATTGTGTCACGGTTTGATGATTTCAAGGATTGGTTGGAATATAGTGTTGAAAAAGATGCTGCATATTGCTTATATTGTTATCTTTTTTCGGTTGATCGTGAAAGAAAACATACTAATTTTGTATCTGAGGGTTTTAGTGCTTGGAGAAAGAAAACAAGATTAAGAGAATTTTATCATTGATGTACTATGGATAAGAATTTCTCTGAATTGAGTGGAATTGGAGACCTTGCTAAGAGAATGGTGACTACAAGAAAGCATCATGTATTCCTTTTGGTTTATTTGTTAGTCAAATTGTCATTACTTTTACCAATTGCTACAACCACAATGGAAAGAGTTTTCTCCGCAATGAAAATTATCAAGAGTTCACTTTGTAATAAAATGAGAGATGACCTATTGAATGATTGTTTTGTGTGTTATATTGAAAGAGATGTATTTGCAAATATTAACAATGATCTTGTTATGAAATAGGCGAGGATCATTGTAATTTTAACTATTTTATATTCTTAATAAAACTTTATTTTTTAATTTAGTTTTGATATGAAAATTTTTGTAAAATCTATATTTTATTTAAGCCTTCCTATCTTAAATTCCTGGCTTCGTCATTGCTATTAACCATAGGAAAAGAAGCGCCTCCCCAAGTTGGTTAAAAACAAGTCCACAGGATTCAGACATTAGTCTTCAACTAGATACACCCTGAAGAAGGGTGACCTAGGAGATAAGCAGTGCCGGCCCTGGGCAGGGGCCAGCAGGGCACCTACCCAGGGCCCACGATGGGAAGGTCCATCCTAACCCCATATTTTGGTTATGACCTATATTAATTAATAGTAGTCAGTCTAGTATCTTG
>JANIJF010000009.1:23031062-23041310 GCA_024520955.1 Erythroxylum bequaertii
ATTATTTAGCATAAATAATTTTATTATAAAATAAAATATAGTTAAAATTAATAAAAGTGCTTTTTATTTTTATGTTGACAAACAGTCTACTATATGAAACTCTTAAAAAAATATTTTTTATTTGACAGCCAAACAGTCAACTGGCTTTTTAGAAAAACTCTTTTCAGAAAAGTTCTACTTACAAAAGCCCTACTGATATAAGCTCATCCAAATAGGCACTAAATCAATGTGATGATTTTGGGTCCAACTAGTCATATGTAAGGCCAAAACATTATCACAAAAGATCACAGATCACGACATATGGACAAGTCCAAGATCATGAAGTAGATAAGACAATCAAGTAATTTCAGTTGCAGATGATGCAAGAGCACAATATTCAGCCTCAGCATTGGACCGTGAAACGATTAGCTGCTTCTTTGAACTCCAAAACATATAATTCCTACTAAGAAAGGTGCAAAAACTAGTTGCAGAGCATCAGGTGAGAGCGCAATCGACCCATTCAACATTAAAAAAACCTATATAAAACTATGAGATTGTTAAGTAAGAGGTTAATGTCATATGTAAGTGTGCCTTGGAAATTCCAAAGAATGCGTTTAACTAGTTGAAAAAGAAACTTGGTGGGATGGTGCATGAACTGACACACATAATTGACACCATAGGAAAGATTAGGTCTTGTAAATGTTAGATATTAGAGTCCCTTAAAAATGTTTTGGTAAAAATGTTGGTCAAGGTGGGCAGAATTATGAATATCACTAGAGCGAAACTTACTCACCATTGGAGTTGGGATAGGTTGACAATTCTTCAATGGAGACTATTCAAGAAGGTCAGTAGCATACTTAGTTTGATGCAAAAAAAGACCATTGTTGATGTGAGTCACTTTTGATCCCAAGGAAGAATGAAGGTAGTAAAGTTCTTTCATTGCAAATTCTTGACTAAGTCAGCCAATAAATTGAGTAAGAAGAGTGAGACTACTAGCGATTAAGAATATTAGGGCTCCAAGCAATAATGCTCACAAGATTTTTGAGATTAGTCAACCAATAACAAACTACTCGTATAATAAAAATGACTGAAAATTTATGAATATGAGATTTTAACATGAAAAATCCTCTAACATAGAGGTAAAAACCACAGGACAAATAGTAAATCCAATAGTAGGATGCAAATGATAAAAGTTTCAAGCTCTCTTACTCAAGACCACCTGACAAGACAGCTGCATTTAATATAGCTCTTTTAGCTTTCTCAAAAGCGCTCTAAGAAGACTTTTGCTAACATCCTATAAAGTTAAGTACAAATTGATATATTTATACATATATACTAATACTACTTCTAAACAAATTCTAGAAATCAAACTTTAATAAAATTATAGTAGACGAAAGCTATTTGGACTCCAAAACTCATCATATGTTTATATCCCATACAACTTATGTCTCTCAAACTTATCTTTAAATCTCAAAGGGATAAGATTTTATACTGTACATGGTTATTCGCAACTTTATTCCTTTTGATCTATAAAGATAGCTAACACTTACAAAGTCCAGGTTTAGTGGAATTAAACAAATAAAGGACCATAAAATGGGTTTGGACCCATAATAATCTCCCCTTCTAGCCCATTTCAAAGGAGAAATCAACCATCCATAATCACTTGAATGTCATCTTGATGAGCTTACTACAAAGCTCAAGCTTACTCTCGGGAGCTACTTTCGTTAACATGTCAACACTATTTTTGTTTGTGTGAATCTTCCTCAACTTTATTAGTTTCTTCTCAACCATAGATTGCAACCAATAATACCTCATCTTGGTTTACGTCTAGATTTTAAGGAATCGCTTCAATTAAAGCATCTCCTTTCCAACTTCCACAGTAGTAGATAAAGCTATATGCTTATATAACTTAGATTACTGAGAAATAGCTCCACCATAAATTTGAACAAATGCCCCAAGGTCAACTTTTTGTTATCGAGATTGCTAACTATGTTTGCATAGTGTAGCCTTCTAGAATTGGCTCACTACCTCTAAAACTCAAACACAATCTGGAAGTGCCCCACAAGCACTTGAAGATCCACTTAATTGCTTCCTAGTGTACCTTTCTTAGATTGGATAAAGTTTTACTCACCAATATAATAATGTGTGTAATACCTGATCTAGTGCATACTATGGCATACATTAATGAACTAATAGTAGAGGAATACAGAATAAAGGACATACACTCTTTCTCTTTTTTGGTGGTAAGATAAGCTCTCTTGTTCAACTTGAAATGAGCAGCTAAAGATGTACTCACTAGCTTAGCATTCTTCATATTAAACCTCTCAAGCACCCATTTAATGTATTTCTTTTGTAACTATCATAGTTTTCTGGCCTTCCTATCACGAGTAATCTTTATGCCCAAATTTTGCTTTTTAGAACCTAAATCTTTCATGTTAAAGGACTTAGATAAGTCCTCCTTCAACCTAGAAATCATGTCAACTATCAACATATCATTCACATACAAGAGATGGATGGTAAAGTTACCACTAATGATCTAAGTAAGTGTTCACTGTAGAAGAACTTGTAGAATTCTCTAGATAAATAATTGTCTCAGTGGTATCATGATTGTCATGTAGTAATATGGTATAAGATACTTAAATGATTGGTTTAGTGCAAGTTAAGGGTTGACTTAGTGCAAGTAAAGGATTATTAGTTTATGTCTTATAGCTGATCAATTGGTTGTAGTTTAGTGATATAATTATTTAAATACATTATTTATCTTATACATATTTAGATGTATATGATAAAGTACATAGGATAAATATACATTGCAAATAAAATTATGATGAAATCATAATTATGATATTCTTATTGCAATTATGTATTATCCTTAAATTGTTCCTAATCATTATTCCATTAAGACTGGACATTAATAGAGCATTAAAAAACTAGCATATATTGTGTTTCATCCTTATAAAGGAAGTAGTCGATCTTATAGACTAAATGATATAGATACTTAAATAAATGTATGGATGTTTATTAGAGAATAAGTTTGTTGAACTAATCTCTTATAAGAATTTTTATTTGGAACATTACTTATATGTCTATGAAAATTTTCATAGTAATGATTATATAAGTGATACTTTGACTTGAAATCTTTAAAGTATCTCATATAGGAATTACTAGGTGTTTGATGCTAATTATGACCTATTTTAGTCAATGGTAGCTCAATTGGTATTCATTAGATATAGCATGAACTTAATCAATATAAGATTCATTACCTTAAAGTAATTAGGGAGAGTGTTATGTGGTTCTTAATTATTATTGATTCAGAAAATCCTTAGCCAAGGTAGAATGATTCTTACTATCATTAACGGCAGGGCCGTTCTTAATATTTTATAGGCCCTGTGCGAAATTAAAAAAAAGGCCCTAATAAATCGACAATATATTTAATTTTATATGTTTGGAACTGGAAAAAGTATGTAGGTACAACCAAACTCCAACAGTTTTACAATATATCACAAAGATATATAAATGATATTATATCTATGATAGAGAAAAAAAAATAAATAGCAAAATTTAATATCTAATATTAAAAATAAAAAAATAAAGAGCAAAAATACATTAAAAAATCATAAACTTTACCTTTAAATTATACTCAGAACTCAGAAAACAGAATCGTAAAATTTTTTGCTGCTAATTTTTGAGTTGAAGTACTTTAAATATATATATTGATGAAAATAAGAAATTAGAAGGTAAAAATACACTTAAATATTTCAAGACTATTTATAAGCATAAGATGTTAACTCATAACGTTAATTTATAACGTTAACTCAACTTATAACGTTAAATAAACTTGCCTAACGTTAACTTATAACGTCAAAAATTACCAACGTTAAAATTATTTATTACTACCTCTACCTGCAGCCTATATAACCTGCAATCTTGGAACTTACGATCTTAGAATACTTACTACCTACAATCTTGAAACTTGCCTAATGTTTACTCCTCGAAACATGTTGGGACCCGATCACGAAACCGGACCCCAACCGGAGAAACCAACAAAACATCACCAACGCTAAATCAATTTTGAGTAAATTAGTTATATGATGTGGGAGTCAAAAGTCAAAATATGAGGTTAGGGTGATGGAAAAGTCGTAAAAGAAAAGACACAAAAAAAGTCTCTTTTATTTGTTACGGCTGAACAACTGAACACACCCTAATAAACAAATAAAAAAAGGCCTATATTTATAGGCTACTGTAAAAACAGAAAAACCAAAAAAGGCTAACAACGTGACTAACAACCAACATGTTTATTTACCACTACTTTGACTAGGTAATAAAGTAACGACTTAAAGAAGACTAATTCAAACTTTGAATCACATGTTAACATAGGGGCCCCTTCTCATCATGGGCCCTGGGCAGGTGCCCTGCTCGCCCTTACCCAGGGCTGGCACTGATTAATGGTAAAGAACTAATATGATTGAACTCAAATAAAGTAAACATCAATTTTATACTTTATGTTTAATTGGAACATCATATGATGAAATTATTGAATTATAAAAGAAAATCATATATGAAAAGGTTATTCAAAATTACTTTGACATTTCTAAAAATTTGGATGGTCATTATATAATATTATATGTCAATCTTGATCTATGGATACAAATTATTTAATTAGAGGATTAAAGATAATTAAAGGAGTACAATTATCTAATCTTAAATATGATTCAGGGTTTTAATTTATATTCATTGTCAACATATTTAGAAACTTAATGAGTTACACACAAAGAATGAATTGAAATGAGAAAAGGTATTTTAGAGCAATTGGACTCAATTTTAAAGTTTGGGAAATTTTAAGAGTAACTACAAGATAAATAATAGATAAGAACTAATATAAGATTGTGGATCTTATTTGGGTCCAATTAATATATTGATTGAAATTATTGTAATTGTAGTTAAAGTTTAATTGAAATAGTCTTTTATTACAATTAAATTACTAAAATATCATAAATCTATTATAAATAAACTTAGGTTATAAGTGAGTTAGCACTCATGCATAACCATGTCTACAATATTTGTAAAGTTTAAAAGCATTTTAAAACCATTTCACTTGTAAGTAGAAATAAATTAATATGACGAGTAATTTAAAATAGAATGAAATTTTGAAGATATATTGTGGTTAAAAAATAACCGTTCTGTTACGCGTCGTATCAGATAACTTTATTCTTACCCATACGGCTGCTGAATGAACACAATGGGGTCCCTGCTCGGGGCAATTTTGTCCACTGGAATGGGAAAAGGCCTGTGGCTGCAAATGCCATTGATCGCCCCTGAAAGAGTGCTGAGCTGTCATAACTCATAACCTGTCGAGTAAACACTTGCTACTCATCAATATTGCATATGTGCTAAATACCAATAGAGGAAATAATGCATTACAGTCCACAAACATTTATACGTTTCGACAAATCAATTGTGATCACATTTGTCGCCTGGACTGGACGCAACGTAGATAAGAAAAGCAATCTCCTCGCGGATTAGACAGTAGAACCTGAGTTGAAGGGCATAGAAGTACTAATTTGTCTTCCTGGGAGGATTTTACCTTTGCCTTGTTACAGCGAAGCAAAAGTAAATGGAATTTTACACTAGATAAAACACAAGAGGGGAAGCAGAGAAATGATCAGTGTTACTTTTTATTCAACCAATCATCTATATGCTTTATTCAACCAATCATCTATAATCTCCGTAGATGAGAAAAAGACTTCTTGAGATGAGCCCAATGTTTATTTTGGGCTCTATACCAAGGACACCCGTGTTGTGCATCCTAATACGATTTAAGTTGATTGGGACTACTCAGAGGTCCATGCCGCTAATTTTTGGGCTGATGTAGCGTCGATGCAGTCTTAGTCTCCCGTGAGATCCAAAGCTTCTGGCTTTTGCTTTCTTTTAACGGGGCATGTGCGCAAGCTACTTGTTCACTGTTTATATGTTTAATATGATAGTAGTGTATGTGTGGTGAACCATCGGGACCTGTTTTTTCTACACGACATGTGACATCAAGTTCATAAACATATAGGGCATGCCTTCATTCATCTCATCTGATGCTTACTTACATAAACGAAATTTCAATGCGATTGACGGTCAATTAGTCTCAATTGGCAAGGAGATTGAGAGTTCTTGGTGTTAGAGTATTCCATATTAAATAAACATGAAAATGTTAAAAGAATTTTAAGTGGTGAGGGTCAACTAATCAAATGATTAGTTCTAGTCATTTTGACAATAATTGATTCAAATTTAATTCTTATTAATGAGCTCTACACTCTACTCATATTAAAAATTCTAATACTTAGTAATAAGCATGAATTGATAAATATACAACTTGGCATAAAACAATGGGTTAGAGAGAGATGCTCTACCTCCGCTTTAGTTTCACCTCCGACTCTCTCCAATTGACTGCTCTTGCTTTCCTCTAATTTTTTTTTGCCTTCCTCACGCTTTTCTTCTCCATTTGACTGCTCTTGCTTTCCTCTAATTTTTTTAGCCTTCCTCACGCTTTTCTCCAACGCTGACTCCTTCCTTAAACCTTCTTCTGAGGACACCCCAGTCTTTTCCTCCCTCCTTTTTCAACTTTCCTGCTTCGTCACCATGCCAGATTCTTCACCCTCTAAGGCTGAGGATTTCCCGTCTCTTCCTTTCGAACCAGCTCCTCCTACACATCATCTGTCGCCTCCCCCATCTGGTGCTGTCTCTAGCCCTCCAAAGACATGGAAGCAAGTGGTAGGGGACTCCATAGCCTCCTCGCTAACTTATAAACCTCCGACTGAGATTGAAGGAAAACTCATTGTCTGCCCAGATCTTGCCACGATACAGGAAGGAGCTAATTCCTAGAAAACTTCCTTAGTTGGATTTTTCCTCGACCAAAGACCCGCTTTTCCTTTCATTATACGGTGGGCTTACAAATTATGGAAAAATAGAGGACTCGTAGACGTCTTGCTCACAGAAGACAATCTCATCCTCTTCTCTTTCACATCCGCATCTATAGCTTATAAAATTTTGGAAGAGGGTCCATGGCATTTCGGCAGTCAATCCCTCTTTTTGCAACTTTGGCAACCCTGCTTGAAAATGGAAACCATAAAAATCCAGAACCTCCCTATCTGGATTAACTTCCATAACATCTCTCTAGAGTATTGGACTACTCAAGGGCTGAGTCAGTTAGCTAGCTATATATGGAGGCCTTTGTGCATGGACGAAAATACGGCTACTAAGAAGCGATTAGGTTATGCCAGTCTCTGTGTGAGTATTGAAGTTTCAAAAGACTTACCTAATGAAATACCCATCATGAGACTTGGGGAAGGGAATCAGTTATGGGAAGACAACATTGCCATTTCTTATCAATAGCGCCCCCCTGTAGAACCTTAATCTGCTATCTAGAAACCCATTGGTAGAATTTTTACATCAGGTACCTATCATGAGTTGATGATTCAAGAAGATGAAGGTCTATTAGCTAGCCAGCAAAATAATAGTAGTTTGAATGTTTCTGCGACTTCTGATTATGTTGAGGAAAGAGTTGCTTCTGTTACGGTTTTAGCATAAACAATATCGACTAAAGACAAGGATACCTCCAATATAGGTCTGAGTAATGGCCCTTTGACTGATTCTAATGTTGTGGAAGTGATCAAGTCTACTACAACCCCCTTGCTCTGCGCCTATCGTAGTTGCAACCTCTCGACAAAACGAGGTATCGTGCCATAATGCTTCACCTCTTGACAGTATGGCTACAGCAGAGGATATTCCAAGTTCAACTCAAGAATGCTCAAAAGACGAAGAAAGCGGTAACTCCATCTTTACAAGGAAATCTCAACGAGGCAAAGGTAAAGCATAAAGGCCTCAAATCTACCCCTAAACCCTTATGATTATCTTGGCATGGAATGTCCGAGGAATAAACTTCCCATCAAAATTGTTAGCCCTGAAGGATTTTGTTTGGTGAGAGAAACCTATTGTACTTGGCTTACTGGAAACAAAAATAAGGTTGGAGAATCTAAATAAATTGAATGTGTTGGGTCCTTAATGACATGTCTTTTCTAATTATACTCATCATACTTATGGAAGGATCATTGTATGTTTCAATTCAGAAGAGGTTAAAGTGGATCTCCTTGAAGCAATTGATCAGCTAATGCATTTTCACCTCCAAATACTACAGGGGAAAGTCAACTTGAATGTCTCTTTTATTTATGCAAGCAATTTCGAATTTCAACGTCGTGATCTTTGGAACATCCTCCGTCAGATTAATGCTACCATCACAAAACCATGGCTTTTTGTGGGGATTTCAATTCCACTCTTTATGCTGCGGAAGCTCAAGGTAATATCAGTCTCAGGTCTCCCTCAACAAACTTGTTGGAGTGTGTGAAACATGTAAGGTTAACTGACCTAAAATTCAGTGGTCACACTTTCACATGGTCAAACAAGCAACAGGCTAGATGTTACATCAGGAAAAAACTAGACAGAGCTCTTTTTAATGATCTTTAGCTTCAACACTTTCCCAGCAGCCTAGCGACTTTTATGGATCCTTTGTTTTCAGATCATACACCCATTCTTGTCTCAAAGTTGTCTATCTTCGCTGCTAAACACCGCCCTTTTTGGTTTAATAACTTTCTGGCTCAAGACCCTGGT
This sequence comes from Erythroxylum bequaertii, assembly GCA_024520955.1. Lineage (NCBI taxonomy): Eukaryota > Viridiplantae > Streptophyta > Magnoliopsida > Malpighiales > Erythroxylaceae > Erythroxylum > Erythroxylum bequaertii. The sequence continues at coordinate 23,039,694 of JANIJF010000009.1, forward strand.
TTTGCTATTGCTTGCAGGAAGGGAGCTCTATACACTATCAGAGGAACAAAACAATACTGCTGTGTACAGAAGTTAAAAATTATTAAACAAAAACTGAAACTTCTAAACTCATTTAAAGGGCCTACTGCTAAAGCTATCAACGTCACTCGACTGGAATTGACAAGAATTCAGTCCTTATTATCGTCCAATCCAGATTCCCAACCTTTACTTGAGCAGGACAAGCTTGATTTGCAATAGAGAGCTAGGGTGAATTGGCTAAAGGATGGAGATAGCTACACTCAATTCTTTTTCCATTCCATTCTAGCTCGAAAGAATAGCAACAAAATCTTTTCTATCTCTTCCCAAAATGGCACTGTTATCATGGACCCAAAGGAAATACATGAAGAAGCATTCAGATTCTTTAGCTCTTCCCTTAGCACTAATGTTTCATTTAATATCTCAAGCGACGACCTACATCAACTTACCTTGCCTCACATTTCTTCTACAGATTTTCTTTGTTAACCAAACCAGTGGAGGATAGCGAGATTGAGCAATGTGTTTTTGCAATGAATGGGAAGAAAGCCCTGGGCCCTAATGGACTTAATGGCTATTTTTACCAATAGTCTTGGAATATAATTGGTGGCTTTGTCAAGGAGGCAATACATGAATTCTTCAGAAATGGAGTTCTCTTTAAGGAAATCAATACAACAGTCTTGTGTTTGATTCCTAAAGGGTTAAATCCTCAAAGCTATGCTAATTACCATCCCATTTCTTGTGCAAACTTCCTGTACAAAGTGATATCAAAAATTCTGGCTGATAAATTAAAGCAAGTTCTTGCTCCTTTGATCAATGAAAACCAAAATGCTTTCTTGTTGAATAGGCATATTGGATATAACATACTTATTTTTCAAGAATTATTGAAGGGTTATTCGGTATCGAATAGTCCTCCGAACTGCACTATGAAGATTGACTTCTATAAAGCGTTTAACCGTATCAGTTGGAAATTCATTCAACATATGTTGGATGCTTTTGGGTTTCCAACCTAGTATGTCACGTGGATCATGGAATGTATTACTTCAGCCTCCTTCTCGATACTTGTTAATGGTTCCCTTTCCCCATATTTCAAGGCAACTCGGGGTCTCAGGCAGGGTGATCCAATATCCCCTTACCTCTTCATACTTGTTATGGAAGTCCTTAATGTAATCATAAAGAAGGAGACCACTTCAGCCTCCAACTTCAAACACCATTCTAAGTGCAAGAAACTCGATCTCTGAAATCTTTGTTTTGCCGATGACCTTCTTCTTTTTTGTAGGGCTGATATGGAATCTATTCTCTTTTTTATGCGTGATCTCACTGATTTTAAACAAGCTTCTGGATCTAAACCTGCACAAAAGCCTTTTCCTCTTATCTAAAAGTGCAACCCACATGGAAAACAATATTGCAGAAGCAACTGGAATGAGACTCCAAACTCCCCCTCTGCTTTATCTTAGTCTCCTGGTGTCAACAAAGAGCTAACTTTTTCAGAATGCCGACCTTTCTTAGACAAGATATAGAGGCGAGTTGTTGGACCCCGAACTTTCGGTGGAAATTAGAAATATTAAAATGAATTCAATGAGTATTTTTGTATATGAATTGTGT
>JANIJF010000009.1:23607707-23621235 GCA_024520955.1 Erythroxylum bequaertii
GGGGATTCATTCTATCGTCAATTGTTACCTTTATTACTTTTGATTTAATTGGTATCAGTCCTAGAATTTTGAAAGGTGAATTATTCTTTCTCAAGAACTAAACATTAAACCCTAAATCATAATCCCTAATTGAATCTGAATATTTGATTTTACAATTTCTCAATTAACAAAATAGCCCACGTTCTGGTCCTCACACAAGATCTCTCTTCGTAAAATTACCGATTTGATATTTATGTGATCTATTAGGTTGTAATTCTAGTTTCCAACCTAATCATGTTACTATCGGATCACTCTCTCGATTTATTACTGAAGTATGCAAAACCATAAACAATCACAATACCCAAATACATTAACATCAAAAGCAATTAAATCACAATTGATTCAAGAATCAATCCCAAATGAAGTTAGAACATCTTTAACAAAATATTCATCATCTTCAAATTCAAAACATACATTAGTTGAAGTGAATAACAAGAGGCATAAAGAAATTAATTTGGAAAGTAATGACTAGTAGCAGCTCCCCTTCTTCTTCTTCTTCTTCTTCTTCTTCCCTTCTCTCCTTCTTCTTTCTTCCTTATTTCTTTCCCTAAAATGGTCAGATGGAGGCTCCCTTTATTAGGTTCATCTTCTGTCCTTTTATAGTTCTTTTGCCTTTTTTAGGTTAAAAATAGGTGTTACCTAGGCTAAAAAGTCCAAAACAACCACCAAAAATGAAAACGAAAGCAGATCCCCTCATTTGTGTCGCGCCTATCATGAACGTGACCCTTGAAATTTAACTTCTTTCATAATCATGACAAAGTCGTCATGATCGTGACCTGATGTTATTCCTTTTAGTTGCGATCGTGATAGGGATGTCATGATCATGATTTGGTTAGATCACTTCTGTCACGATTGTGATAGGGATGCCACAATGGTGACCTTGGCTTTTTCTCCAAGCTTTCTCCATCTTCCTTCTATCTTTTTCATCTTATCTCAAACACTAACAAACACATCAAAATGCCTCAAACACACATGATTTAAGTCCAATAACATGCTCTGAACCACATAACACTAAAGAACATAAACACATAATCCCATCAACATAATTCTAAACCTAAACATGCACAAATCATTTAATCAACACCTAAAAACACACTAAAACAACTACTAAAAATAATGTAAACTACCACTATCAACATCCCCAAACTTGAAATTTTGCTTGTTCTCAAGCAAAATGAAAAAAACAAAACAAACTCAAACACACTAAACAATAACAAATATATACACATAAATGCAATAATGATACGATGACATCGACTTCACGAAACTAATTTAACTTCAAACAAAATCCTTTAAGTTGTTCTAACTTATTAACTTATGCAATATGTGGATCAGCACTCTGGATTAAATATACATACTAATCAAGACCTTAACGTCATATTCACTCACCCTTAGCACTTGCATACACACATTGATAATCAGTAGTCAATTGAAAATGAAAACATCTCTTGGTAGCTTTTCATAAAAAATCATGCTATTCTCAAAGATAGGTAGGATTTATTTATTAAATGCCATTTTGATAATTTTCATTAACATTGACTTAGTCTTTTGACGTAAAGGCAAACATTTGTGATAAATGTCCCTCTGTTAGTCAACTAGGTCATGTTTTATTAATAGGCTTAGTTGAAACAACATTTTAGGCTTTTGACGGTAAGGCAAACATTTGTTGTTGTACCCCGTTTTCGAAGCCCAACATTCGGAGTCATTAGACATGAGCAGGTCATAACCTTAATTAAAACTAAAAGTCCAAGTATCACTCTTCCAATCAATACCCTTATATTGATTCAATAAATCGATTTCAAATCAATATGAAAGCTATAAATTCTTTGGAGGGATAAGGAATTGTGTTAGGAATCTATTGGTTCAAAAATCACCTCATTTGGAGGTTGGATCAGGAGGTTATGACCAAAAGAATAGAACATGTTTAGGTTAAATGTTCCACAAGGGTATAAGGATTAGACGGAGTACGCTCAACGCATTTAAGCAAACTGATCAGACAAAGGAGACAGACGTGTCCAAGCCAGACGTAGACGAAGGACACGTGTCAGAGTGAGATGCAGTCCATGCGTCGAAGCCAAATGCAGACGGACGTGTCTAAGCTAGACGTAGATGAAGGACACGCGTCGAGACCAAACACAGTCTACGCATCAAAGCAAGAAGTGGACGGAGCAGGCGGACGTGTCTTAGCCAGGTGTAGACGAAGGACACGCGTCGAAACAAGATGCATGCCACGCATCGAAATGAGATGCAGATGGAACAGATAGATGCGTCTTAGCTAGACGCAGACGAAGGACGTGTTGAAACAAGACACATGCCACGCGTTGAAGTGAGATGCTAGCAGAGAAAGGACATGCGTCTAAGCAAGACGTAGTTGGACAAAGAACACACGTCATAGTGAGACGCAAGCGAACAAAGGACATGCATCTAAGCTAGACGCAGTCGGATGAAAGACACGCGTCACAGTGAGACACAAGGGAATGAAAGACATACGTATAAGTTAGATGGAGTCAAACAAAGGACACGCGTCATAGTGAGAAGTAAGCAGACGAAGGACATACGTCTAAGATAGATGCAGTCGAACGAAGGACATGCGTCATAGCCAGATGCTAGGAGACGAAGGGCATAAGTCAAAGCAGAGATTTGCCTCAGGCAGATGGATTTTCAAATGAAGGATTCATCCAAGCTGAATCAAATGATAATTCATTCAAGTCTAAATCAATCTATGATTCAGTTAAAGCTGAATGTTGACTCAGACATAGTCAAGACTGAGCATTAACTCAAACGTAGGGATTCCTACTGGGTGTTTCTCAAACCATCTAACATTTTAAAACACTAATTACACTCTCCAAAGCTTCCCCACTTATATAGATCATATCTCTTAACTCCTATGTCCAAAAATTTCATATATATAGCATTGGAAAGCTAGAAAGGTAAACTAAAACTTCCCAAAAGAGAACTTATCCAATTTAGCCTAAATCATTACAGTTTTTGCCTAGAAGTCCGAATCAATTTTCTTACCCCTATGCAAACTTGAAAAATGCTATGAACAGACTTTGAGAGTCGTAAGCAGGAACACAATCATTCCATTAGCTTTAAAAGATAAAAGTTTTACAAAGTTTTAATGGGAATTTCGAGCCACATTACAACACATTCCAAAATTACATAGTTTACAAAAAATATAATGTCTCAAAACGCAACTAAATCTTTGTTTTACAAAAACTAGCTTCAAATACAAAATAATCACAAACGGAGTGGTGCCTTGACTCTTGACTACTCGATCTCTTGCTCATCACCTGAATTGGGGGAGGAGAATAGGGGTAAGCTTAAAGCTCGTGGATAACAAGTTTATAACTAGTAACAAGCAAAACCATTGAAAATAATCATTTCCATTTTAAACATTCACATTAATGCAAAATCATGCATGTTCCACTCTTGTCACATATCATAAGAACATAGGCATATCAAAATTGTTTAGGTAGATCCATAAACATGACAAACTACACAATTCCATATAATGGTCTTGTGTAGTCGTAAACTTGAGGGAGTCTATGAAGGAGCTCCATGCCACTAGCAGGCAGGCGGGAGAAGTCTTAACTTGGGCAACATGCACGTGACAATTCTTGGATGGATTACACCAAACCCACATAACATGTATTTCAAACCTTATTGCCTAAAATGGCACTTTTTTGAAAACTTAATTTCATGTACTTGATATATTTCGAAAACCATTTCCAAAAACATGATTTCATAAGCATGCGATCTTTTTAAAATAAAAATCATTTTCATAAATCATCATACAATTCACATATCAAAAATGTAGCAATTTCTCAAATTAATGACAAGCAATAAAAGCAACGATTATGAAGTAATTGAAATCATTTTATTCTCTTGATCCAAAAGCAAACTTTTATTTCTTGATTTGAAAAAAAAAACCTTTGTGGCTCATTACTCAATTATAAACATGAAATCCACCTTGATTTCCTTGCTTGAAACTTTGCTCAAAATGTCTCTTCCGTTGCTCCCCTTGCCTCCCTTGATTTCCTTCATCAAAGGAAAAATTTTCATTCAATAGGAATTCCAATTGGAGAACCCATAAAACATATTCACGAAAATTGATCCTAGAAATCTTAAACCCATGTATTTCCTAAGCTCCATGAACCAAAATCTTTCCAAAAATCTAACAAATAAAAAATGCTCTTACCTTGATTCTTCACCAAATGGAGAGTTTCTTGGCTTGAATGAGAACTCTAATCTTTCTCTTCCTTTTTCCCTTCTTAAACAACTTCAAAATCACTTTTGAAGGCTTAGAAAAATCAAAACCTAGCTTTTCTTCTTTCTTTTCTCCTCTTCTCCACCGAACTCTCTTCTTTACTTCTTATTTCAATTTTGCCATTAATGAGTGAGAAATGTCCAATTTTCCCTTCCTTTAAAGCCTTAAGACTTTAATGCTTAAATGACTTGCCAATTTTACCCCTCATGCAATCTTACCACCTTAACATTATAATTCAATTAACCTATGTCATATATTCTTACTCACATTAACATGCTAATTAACTCCGCAAAATAAAATAATTAATATATCAAGACCTCAAAATTTATTTAAATCATGCTTAACTCCTTCCGAAAATCAAGACCTTTTTCTAATCATGTAATTGAAGGAATTTGATAATATTTCCTTCTAGAAAAATGTTCCTCATTGTCTTAAGTTTCTAATGACACCAAAATCATTCAATTGAGTTTAGTAATATGAAAGTTATACCCCAACATTTCTGAACTATTCTTATGCTAAAACAACATTTTTGTGCTTAAATTCCATCCCGAAATTAAAATTCTTAGAGACTGAATTAAAACTTGATTTCATCAGAAAATTTCTAACCTTATTTCTCTAGTTTAATCCAAATCAAGAATCATCTCATTTGGATAACTAAAGTAAAAGTTATGGCTAAAACACTGAAGCATACTCAATGAACATGTTTCAATTACATTTTCCAGCTTTTAACTACCAAACTTTCTTATATAATCCATCTTGTATCTAAACCATCTTTTCAGTTTCATTTCAAATTTAAGAATTCTCCTTTTCTATAAATATGAATAATCACCAAAAATTTCTTATTTAATTGTTCTAACTTCCAAGAAAAGTTCGGAGCCCAACAATTCCTCATGTAACCACGTACATCATCTTGGAGGTGGTTTAGGTTAGGTTTTTCTTGAGTCAAAAGAAATAGATAACAAAGTAGGAGTAGTAATAGATAGAAGAAAGCAATGTTTAACTTTGGTGAAGATTTGATGAAAAACTCTATGTAAAAGAACAAGCTTGAAGAAGAAATACATGAAGAAGATATTTTTAAGACAAGACGAACAGTGTCCTTGTCTTTCAGAGTTAAAAGAATAGTAGTAACTTTTTTTTAAGATCAACTTTACAAGTCACACTTGTCACTCATCTATCTTTTAAGGCTTTTACTAGTTCACATTTAACTAGTCCCACCAACTCCAATATTTTTACTCCAATTGTCACTAAATTTTCAATGTTATTTTCTCATAAAATTCTAATGCCATCAATAAAAATTCTTCAATATCATTCGACTCTTATCTCTATTTCTATTTATTAATTTACTTGCCTCTTGGCATTTTTCCTAGTCCAATAATACTCAATATTTTCAGAAAATTTTCCAAAATTCACCAAAAATTCTAAATCAATACATATATTCTCCATATCGATTTTTAATACAATTAATTCACAATTCTCAAATAATCACATTTATAATCAACTATGCCCGGCAATTGTCAATAAACGCATGTACAGTCATTTTAATGTGTGCAAAATTCAAATTCGCATGTGTGTATGCTAACATTATGCATAAGCATGAAATGCAATTCTTCTAATCTCTCATTACTCAATTACCGAAATCTAGGGCTCTAACCCTTTGTATCAGAACGGGATGTTCCAAGGAATGTCTAATATAGTACTTAGTTTTACCCCTAACTAGTAGAGAAATTATTTCCGATAGACCTACAAGAAAGGAAAGAAAGAGAAATACACACAGAAACACAAATGTGTGTGTGTGTGTGTATAAAATACACATGTACCTATTAAAATAACAAAGTAATAATAATTTAAAATAAAAATAAAATAGACGTAAAATAGTAGTAATAAAAAATAAAAATAAGTGAATTATAAATAAAAATATAAAAATAAGAATTACAATAAATATATAACAATGTAAAAAAATCAAACAAGTTATTAAAAGAAAAGAAGAAAATGTTTAGGCTAAATAACTAAGAAGAAAGTACTACACACTAAATATTTAGGCTAAATACAAAATATAAGACCCAAGGAAAATGATTAAAAGACCTATAAGAAAAAGAAAGACCTCTCTATGTGAGATCCTTTACTTGTATCCTAGTACGTCAAAATTTTTCAATTGATGGTCATGTTATTGATAAGTTCCAATAGAGTCATATCATTTTTTATCACCTCCCCTCAATTCTTCTTAGGCCTTCCTTTTTTCCTCATACAGTCTCTAAATACAATCTTCTTGTATCTTTTTACTAGTGCATCCGGGTATCTCCTCTTAACATGACAGAACCACCTAAGCCTTATCTCTCTTAATTTTTCATTAATATTAGCGACCTTTAATTTGTCTTTTATCATTACATTCCTTACCTTATCTCTTCTAGTAAGGTTGCATATTCAACGGAACATCCTCGTCTTCGCCACCATTAACTTATAACTAAGCACCTATTTGATGGGTCAACATTCTAACCTATAGAGCATGGTCGGCCTAATTATTAAATGATAGCATTTACCTTTAAGCTTGAATGGTTTCTTCTTGTCACACAAAACTCCTTATGCATTTCTCTATTTAAGTCACCCTAATCTGATATTAAAAACTATGTTTTCATCAATCTCTCTATAACTTTAAATGATAAATCCTAGATACTTAAAACACTCTTTTGGCGACATAAAAACACTCAGGATCTCTTTAGTTGTATTCCTTAAAAGATTTGCTACTCTCTCCCACATCTAGTTAGCATCTCCTTCTAAAATCTCCTATTAGAATAACTCTCTCGTTTGGGGGGATCTACTGAATCCCCTCTTCTAGCCCTTCCAAAAATTGGCGTTTAAGTTGTTCATCCAATCCTACTTGAGGTGCATAAGCACACATCAAATTGAAAATAACACATTTCGTCACTTTTTCTATTTGTAAACCAATGAATGAGATGTCTATTTTAATAAATGATTATGATAAATTCACATATGATATCACTAAGTAATCAAAATTATAAATTAAAAAAAGTAGAGAAAGAGAGACAAAGTCGATGTAAATTGATTTTGCTAAATAATCATTGACCTATGTCTACTTCCGAAGCCTCAATTGGAAATTCATTATCTTCTTCCTTCAATAAATGAAGAATAACCCTCTACATAGTATTTTATTTGTTTAGGTTAAGGGAACCCTTACAATTGTCTTAGTTTTTCATATGAAAAGAAAAATACTTTATAAATCTTGTTTAAAGTAAAGAGTAACCCTTACAAAGTATATCTTAATCAATTTTACCAATTACATTAAAAATACAACTCAAAAACCCATTTTCTTGCTCACTCCAGTAAACAATTGCTCAATATGTTACGTAATGCACATATATGTTCTCTAGTTCCTTAAGGCTCTTAATAACTTCTTAGTATGTCTAACTGACTTCCCATAACCCATATGAGATCTATTTATACTTAAAATAACCTAAAAAAGGTTATTAGAAATAAATAAAAAAAAGGTCATTGCAATAACTACTAATAATGATATTGGCCGACCAATTTGATACATTGGTTAGTTAATTAATTATTGACTAATATAATGTAAAAATTCATGATAATTTTTTTTTTTTGGGATACGTTGGATGACCACACCAAGACATTAATCCACTAATGTCTGCAGAAATAGTATATTAGTTTACTACACCTATACATTGGTCGACTATTGTGTCTAAGAACATGTTTCCAACAATTTTAAAGTTCTTTCACTTTTTTTTTGCTAAAACTAGTTTTAAAATCATTTCAAAAGTTCCTAAAAAATTTTAAAGATCAAGATATTTTCTTTAAAGATCAAAATAAATTTCCTTTCAATTATGAACGAATTCATGCACTATGTCCTATATATAAATAATAATGCAATGAATGAACCCTTGTCATTAAAATACTCAATATAAGGATACAAAAAGTATTACAATGATTTGATTAAGTATTGGTATGCTTTATTCCTCATTCTTGGTTCTTCACTTGATTGCATATATGCTCCACTTTGTTTATTTTTTCTAACTATGATTGTTCAATTTATTTATTTGCCTATTTTACTTACTTTACCCTTTTTTTGAACTCCATCACTCACATGTTGCTTAATTCCATTATAATAAAGTAACTAATATTACTAAAACTAAATTCATTGATAGCAATGTATTTTATTATCATCAAAATTATGGTTTAAGATCTCAATTGGTCAATAGTAAGTTAATATGTGAAGGATCAAGTTTAAGCAATCAAAAGATGAAGAAAATGAGTAAAATGGAGTACAAATGCAATTCAAATAAAGAGCCAAGGAAAAATAGTATTCAAATATATTAACATTTAAATAAATAATTGTAATCCTACTTTTAATCTTATCTTGGTCATTTAAGGGCTAATCATTGCATGATTGTTTGAAAGGTATATTGCGTATACTTTGTTATAGTTAAGAGAAAATTTGAGAAGAATTTAGAGAAAAAAATTCTTAATGCATCAAAAAACTTTTAGGATATTTTTTAAGTGATTGTGGAGCAAGTTTTTGTTAAAAGAATGTACTTTGATATTTTAGAGAACTTGAAAAGTTTTGAAAAACTTATTTAAAAAGTTAGGCTAACCAACATAAGGATTTGAGTGACCAAGGCTTTTGATATACTAGTAGACCAATATGATAGTGTAATTGGCAAATGTCTTTGAAAATATATGCCAAAAGTTTGTGACCACATTGATCGATCAATACTACTTTTACTAGTTGATGTAACGATTAAGTTTTATTTCTAACAATTATTTTAAGTTGTTTAAGTACAAATAGATAACATGTAAGTTATGGGAGTAATGTTGGGCATACTAGAGAGTTGATTAGAGTCTTGAGAGAGTTGAAAATATATGTTTGGATTATATAATAATATTGAGCCTTTGTTCATTGTATGAACAAGGAAAGAAATTTTTGAAGTTATATACTTGATGTCATTGGAGAAATTATTTGGTATATTCTTTGTAAGGATTCCTCTTGATCTTAAACAGGATTGTAAAGAGTTACACTTCACCCATGACAAAGTAAGACAGTTGCAAGGGTTCCTTTTCACTCACTAAAAAGAAGATGTTATATGAATGGTTGATATTTATTTATTAAAGGAAGAAGATAGTGAATTTTCAATTAGAGTTTGAAAATTTTTCTTAATCTTGAACAACATTGGTAAAAGATTGCGCTTCACTAAAAAGAAGTTATATAGATAGTTGTTGTACAATGAAGAAAACAATGAATTTTTAAGTGAAGTTTAGAGAATGAATGTAGACTGAAGATTATTTGGCATAACCATTATAAATTATTTTTTCTACTCTCTTTTATTATTCTTATGTTTATTTTATAATTATTTATCATAATTATTTTTTAGAGAATATTTAAGAAATTAGTTGAAAAAAATTATAAGGTAAATTTTGTGTAAGACTTAAAAAAAATAAAATATACACTACTCTTTTATTGAAAATATTTTTACACACTTTTTTATTTATATTTTTAATACATAAATATAATGGATATTAAATGTGAAGATACTTATCATAGTACGTTAGGTAAGTGTAGTGAATCTTGATTTACAATTATTCTGTATCTTTTGTTGTCTCTTTTCTATTAAATCCTAATCATGATTGGATTGCACCCTTGACATCTTTTGAGTTCTTAAATTGATAAAGTTAATGGAATGACCATGCAATCTACCAACAGGGAATGTGTGTTAAAAATAAATATTGTCAACATAGTTGCCCCAGTTTTATTTTCACCAAAAAAAAAAAAAAAAATCTCAGAGTGAAACGAGCTAGTAGGTTGTACAACTTAAACAACAATTCAGCCCAGCCCCAATTAAATAAAGACTTTCGTTTATAATTTTTCAGGAATCAAAGCCCCCCATTTTTTAAAATTAAATTTACGACTGCCACCAGCACGTTAATGGCAACCTGTCTGATATGGTCTTTGCGAGAACAACAACTTCGTTACAAGATCTGAAATTGGAAATGTATGATAAGAATTTGAAGCCATTCCATTTCCAAACCCAAAAAAGGATTTTTAAAAAGAGCAATCAAGCAAACCAAGGTCGGCCGAATCTTTTGAAGGAAGTGCCAAAAACCTTCAGAAACCGGAAACCAAATGTAATCCAAAAACCGATCTTCTTAGACAGAATTTGAAGTGACAAGTGTCTGATTATTGATTTTATGGCTAAGCAATTATCCTTTGCCTTCAATTTTCACACGACGTTGAAATAAAATAAAGAAATGCAAAGCAGAGGACCTGAAATGCCAGAAACCTGTTTCTGGGAAAATCTTTTCAGCTTCATCATGGCAAGAATGAAAATGCTATGGCCACTATGTAGACCTAATAATTACAGTTTGACAGATGACTCCCTTCTGCTATTTATCATTATATTATATCCCAGATCATTCAGAACTCAGAAATAACTAAAAACTTGAAAGCAGAAGCAGCTGCTATTCCTATTCCTATTCCTAACCTCTTTCTTGCTTTCTTCCACGTTGTTTTCCTATCCTACCTCCCATTGAAGGCCACGTCTTCAGCAAGGACACAAGCAGAAGCTCTCATCAGATGGAAAGGCAGCTTAGACTCTTCACCGCCTTCTCTCAGGTCATTGTCTACATCCAACTTGAACCACCTCTGCAACTGGACAGCCATTGTTTGCGAAGCCACCTCAGGAACGGTCTCCAAACTCAACCTCTCCAACTTGAACATAACTGGAACACTTGGACAATTCAACTTCACTCCATTTGGGAATCTCGCAAGCTTTGACCTGCAGAATAACAAAGTTGAGGGAATCATTCCATTGACCATTGGAAGCCTATCCAAGCTCACGTACTTGGACTTGAGCTACAACTATTTTGAGGGCAACGTACCGATGGAGATTGGAGACTTGGCAGAGCTTAAGTATGTGAGTCTTTTTAACAACAATCTCAACGTTACTCTTCCTTTCCAACTTTGCAATCTTCAGAAGGTACAGTACTTAGACATTGGATCAAACTACTTGGAAACCCCAGATTGGTCCAAATTTTCTGGCATGGCTTCATTGACTCACTTTAGCCTCTCTCTCAATAGCTTTACTCTGGCATTCCCTGATTTCATATACAGTTGCCGAAACTTGAGGTTTCTGGATATGTCCCAGAATCAGTTTACAGGCACAATGCCAGAATCGGTGTATACCAATCTTGGAAAGCTTCAGCACTTCAATGTCACAGAGAATTCATTCCAAGGACCGTTATCAGCAAACATTTCTAAGCTTTCACATCTCAGACACCTCCGCTTTGCAAACAACCAGTTCAATGGTGAGATTCCTACCGGTATCGGTTTGATATCTTCTCTCCAGATTCTTGAGCTGTACAACAATTCATTTCAAGGAAACATTCCATCTTCTTTAGGCCAACTTAGCCATCTAGAATTCCTCGATCTTCGAATGAATACCTTAAATTCAACAATTCCTCCAGAGCTTGGCCTTTGCAAGAACCTCACATACATGGCCTTGGCTCTGAATCAACTTAGTGGGGACTTACCTTCCTCCTTGTCCAATGTGCCTAACTTAGCCGAATTAGGCCTGTCTGACAACTTCTTCAGCGGTGAGCTCTCACCTCTTTTCATCGCCAACTGGACCAACTTGTTCTCTATACAACTCCAGAACAATTTGTTCTCTGGAAGCATCCCACCTGAAATAGGATTATTGACAAATCTCAATATTCTGTTCCTATACAACAATACCTTCTCTGGATCAATCCCACCGGAGATTGGTAACTTACAGAACTTAACAAGCTTAGACCTTTCAGGAAACCAATTCTCAGGAACAATTCCCCTAACAGTTTGGACTCTGTCAAATCTCGAAAGCTTAAACCTTTTCTCCAACAATCTCTCTGGAACACTCGCACCAGATGTCGGAAACATGACGTCACTACAAACTCTTGACCTCAACACCAACCATCTAAACGGAGATTTGCCCGAAACTATTTCACAACTTACTTCTCTTGAATCAATAAATCTTCTCACCAACAACTTCTCTGGAAGCATTCCAGTCGATTTTGGAAAGTACATACCTTCACTGAGATACGTTAGCTTTTCGAACAACAGCTTCTCCGGTGAATTGCCGCCTGAACTGTGTAGTGGTTTCAGCATCGAACAACTAACAGTTAACAGCAACAATTTTACAGGATCACTGCCTATTTGCCTGAGAAGTTGCTCAGGGTTAATTAGGGTTCGTCTTGATGAGAACCAATTTAATGGAAACATCAGAGACTCATTCGGGATTCATCCAAATCTTTCTTTCATTACCATTAGCAAAAATCAGTTTTTCGGTCAAATTTCTCCGAATTGGGGAGAATGTCAAAACCTCACAAGTTTACAGATGGATGGAAACAGAATCTCGGGCGAAATTCCGACTGAGCTTGGGAAGTTGACTAAATTGGGTGTTTTAAGTCTAAAATCCAACAACTTGAGTGGGATGATTCCTTGCGAACTGGGAAATCTAAGCATGCTATTTAGGTTGGATTTAAGCCATAATCATTTGACAGGAGCAATTCCTCAGGACTTGGGCAAGTTGACCAGCCTCCAGTTTCTTGATTTGTCTGATAACCAGTTAAATGGTTCGATACAAGAAAAGCTGGTGAATTGTGTGAAATTATCAAGCTTAGACTTGAGCCACAACAATTTGATGGGTGAAATACCTTCAGATCTTGGAAGCATACACCCACTGCAGTATTTGTTGGATCTTAGTAGCAATGAGTTGTCGGGTTCCATACCTGAAAATCTAGGAATGCTTACATTTTTGGAAAGTCTCAATGTCTCACTTAACAATTTATCAGGAAAAATTCCAGATGGTTTCTCTAGCATGATTAGCCTGCACTCGTTTGATTTCTCGTACAACAAGTTGTCAGGTGGTATCCCAACCGGTAGCAACTTCAAAAATGCATCAGGTTATGTTGGAAACTCGGGCTTGTGTGGGAATATACAAGGATTGCCTCCTTGTAATCCAATGTCAGCTGGTAAAAGATCCTCGAATTCTTATAGAACGGTTGCCATTGGAATAATCATTTCGCTTTGTGGTGTTGTAGCTATATCAATTATTCTGTTTATTGCACTCCTAGCTCGTCGCAGTGTTGGTTTATGCCCTACAGCCAATCGCTTTGGTTGTAGTTTAGTGACAAATTATTTAAAGGCATTCTTTATCTTGT
>JANIJF010000009.1:23621335-23638343 GCA_024520955.1 Erythroxylum bequaertii
CAACCTGTTCTGTGGATACTGTTAGAGGCCGGACACTTGTGCGGCTACCGTGGTTGAGACGGATCGGTTTCGGAAACAGTTCGATGGATGCATTAAGATAAAGATCAAGCTTCGGAATAAGGTACGAATTAAATTTCCGCTTTATTTTGATTCGAGTTAATCATCTGATAGAATTAAATAGATCTTGGTTTTCGGGAAATCAAAAATCACGGAAAAGTTTCGTGATTATTCCGCTACGGTCGGATCAGATCCGGTCTAGATTTCCCAACACGCAGATCCAGGCTGCTTGATGAAGAGACCAAAAGCATTAACAAGCATGAGAGTTGTAAGTCAATGATCTGGGAAAGAGAAGGGAAATTCACGTTTGGAGAAATTGTTAAGGCCACTGATGACTTCAGGGACAAGTACTGCATCGGAAAAGGAGGATTTGGAACTGTATACAGAGCGGCATTGTCCACAGGTCAAGTTGTTGCAGTGAAGAAACTGAATATGTCTGATTCAAACGCCATCCCTGCGATAAATCGCCAAAGTTTTGAGAATGAGATTAAAATGTTGACAGAAGTCAGGCACCGGAACATCATCAAACTTTACGGTTTCTGTTCCAGGAGGGGCTGCATGTACTTGGTTTATGAGTATGTCTCGAAAGGAAGCCTTGGAAAGGTGTTGTATGGAATTGAAGGGGAGTCGGAGCTTGGCTGGGCTACAAGAATAAAAGTGGTGCAAGGAGTGGCTCATGCAATTTCATACCTGCATAATGACTGTTCTCCACCTATTGTTCACAGGGATATAAGCTTAAATAACATATTGATAGAGTCGGCTTTTGAGCCTAGACTTGCAGATTTTGGCACAGCCAGGTTGTTGAATGCAAATTCATCCAATTGGACTGCGGTTGCTGGGTCTTACGGATACATGGCTCCAGGTGAGCTAACTTTTAATGCTTTGCATTTGTCATTTCATTACTTGGAATTTGAGAAGAAGTGGCATAGTTGAACTAAATTTCGTGAAAGGATTCCTTAAAATGGATGTGCTAATGGCTAAGTTTTAGCGACTGAATATCCTAGAGACCAAATAATTCCCCTGCCTAATTTGCAGAGTTGGCTCTTACAATGCGAGTTACAGACAAGTGCGATGTCTATAGCTTTGGAGTTGTAGCATTAGAGACTATGATGGGAAGACACCCAGGAGAGTTTATATCTTCCTTAAGATCACCTACAACTCCTTCCTTATCAGAGTTACTCCTTAAAGATTTGCTAGACCAGAGGCTTCCAGCTCCTACAGGCCAATTAGCAGATAAAATTGTTTTCATAGTCACAATTGCCGTAGAATGCATTCATGCCTCTCCAGATTCGCGACCCACAATGCATTTTGTGGCACGGGAGATATCTGCACGAACTCAAACTTACCAATCTGATCCTTTGCATAAGATGACTGCTACCAAGAATCTTGGAAAAAAAATAGCAACTTGAACAGCCGTAAGTTTCCACTTGCTTTTGGCTGCTTCAAGATATTCCATATGTAATTTCGAAATTCCTGTACATAACCTCAATCTAATACATAAAATGTAAGAGAAAATGAAAATGAAGTGTTTGGAGAAGAAGCAACATAATTTGTCCTTGCCATGTTAAACCTCTGTTTCTTCTCCAATGATTCTCTTTTATACTGAATGCTGCTCGTGACTCATTTAGTCACAAAACATTTTGTTTTCTAGGGCAATTTAGAGGTAAAATATGATTCAAGTCCATATGCAACTGTCTTCATTAAAGTGTTGGAACTTTTAGATGTTTCTCAACTGACCAACGGCCTTGGATTGATCAAAGAAAATGATCCATTCTTTGACACAATAGAGGACAAGCTTTCACAGACTAGCAAAATCTGTCTATATGACTATTGATACATTGATAATCCCCAATGAAAACTTACAAAGCTTTTCTCAGAAGTGTTACAAGCAGCAAAAAACCAAATATGCTAGGGCTCTGACAAGTTTGAACTAGCAGTCCACCCCACATTGTTTAAGAATTGGGCCGGTTTGTTTGGGCAAGAAAGGATCAATTCGAACCCAAATGAGTGAGAAAATTGATGCAAGAAGAACAGACCAAAGGACTACAATGGTGGGAGTCCTGTTTTGCCTTCCCATCAGACCTTTGAGGAAAGGGTAGAGATGAAGAATGACCCAAAATGCAAAGAAGAGCTTCCCAAAAAGAGGACCCCATGAGCTATAACCATTGTTGATTGCATCTGATACTCCAGCCACCACTCCCACCATGTTCAGGATAATTAGAGTGGTTGGTGGGATGAGAAGAGTTGTCCATTTGAAGAGGTAGAGCTCACCAAATTCCGTATCATCTGCTGCTTTTGCTGTAACAGTGAAATTAGTGTCAACTCCACCAAGGACCTTGAGAAGGCCTTGGAATACCGCAAAAAGATGTGCTGAGACTCCTCCAATAACCCAGAACTGCTCATTACGCCACAAGTCCTCTAAAGACACCCCACTCCAACGAATTTCTAGCACTCCTGTAATGATGATGGAGAGGAAAAGTGCTAGGAACCATACACTGGCTAAGTTGTTAATCTGCAAGATATACAAATTTCTGACTGTAAGTTCTAATGGATCGTTCATCACCAAGATACGTAAGTGTTAAAATTAATGACCATACCAAACACTTACAGTAGGAACGATGAATTTTCCAGTCAAAAGACATACAGCTGGGATAGTACAGTAGGCAAGTAAAGGAATGGACGTGAAAGGATAAACAACAGTGTTAACGTAAGCGAGCCTCTGCAGCCATTTCAGTTTTCCTCCATATCCATACCATAGCGGACAGTGACGACTAAGGAAAATTTCTACAGACCCAAGAGCCCATCTCAGAACTTGGTGCAATCTATCTGATAGATTAATGGGAGCTGATCCCCTAAAAGCTGCTCTTTTTGGTGTACAGTAAACTGATTTCCATCCTCTGCAATGCATTTTGAAGCCTGTCAAGATGTCTTCTGTAACGGAACCATAAATCCATCCAACCTGCAAATCAACATGTTACAAGTGTCTGAAACCAACTTGTTTACGAGGATTTACATAAGCTCATGAGGAAATAAAGACGTGTGAATGTGAGATAATAGGTTCAATACTCTAAATCCATCCAGCCAGTGAACATTGAGATAAGGCTCACCTCTTTGCCCCATTCAGTTTTCTCTTCATAACCACAACTTATGACATGGATAGCTTCCTTTATAAGTGATGAAGAATTAGTTCCTTCAGGCAGGCCACCGTCTTCCATCAGAGTGGAGGCAATAAATACTGGTGATTGGCCAAATCTTTTCTCAAAGTTCTTCTGTGACATGAGGGATGATTTTTCCAACTCTTCATAACCTTCAAGGCCTTCTTCAATTTCTTCCAGATCAAATGATGGTCCAGATGCTTTCCTTACGTAGTTTTTCCCCATCATTCTCTTTTTCTTGGGATATATAATTCTTCCAAGAAGACTCACTTGCCCTTTCTTCTTAGATTTTGACCTTCTCGAGCCACCGCAGCAACAGCAGCACCATGAAGGCCAACAATCACATGTCATCTTTGGCCTCTTCTCAGATTTTGGTGGATCATAGCCATACAAGGATTGCCGGTTGAAGACACATCCAGTACCAACATATACTGGTCCTTGGATCCCATCAAGGCCTTTCATGTTGATCTATTTATCAAAGAAATATACAAGATATGAGTCAAAGAGTAGCCAAAAATTTATCACTTCTCAACTGCAAGTCTCTGATGATATGCTTACATCAAAGAATACAACATTGCGATTGGCATATCGGTCGTGACGATCAATACCATCAAACCTTTGAGGAAACTGCACATAGCAGATCTTCTTCCCAAGTTGGGGATCCATCAAAAAGCACATGGCTTCCCTTACAGCCTTGCAGTTGTTAAGGTAGTGATCACAATCCAAATTCAACATAAAAGGAGCGTTGGTGAGCACTGCAGAGACTCGAATCTGGAGATGGCACAAGAGTTAGTTTTCGATCAAATTTGGACTAGTAAACCAAATACGCAACAACAACAACATCACATAGAAATTTCAGCGAAATCTGAAGACCTTTACACTGAAGACCTTTACACTAATTAATAGAGAGACTGTTTCCAAAGACGTAAACCAATAGTGACCCGAAAACAACTTACCAGAGCATTCATAGCACCGGCTTTCTTGTGGTGTGGATAGCCAGGTCGCTTTTCACGTGAGACGTAAACAAGTCGCGGAAGCTCTTTCCCTTCCACATCAAGTGCACCTTCACTTCCCAGATAAACCTGAAAAGGAACATATATTAAGAAATAGAGTAAGGAATATGAGAAAGCATATATATATATGCACGATTTATTTAGACCTGAATCATGCCAGGATGATCCCTGGTGTTGTTTCCAGGCCATGGGGTGCCATCCTGCATCACCCATCCTTCTTCTGGTTTCTTCTGTGCCTTCGCCACCAATGCATTAATCTTCACCTTGAATTCTTCATACTCTCTCTATGATAAAAATACCACACGATCAATATATCAATGATTGGATCACAGATGGTAACTTCGGAACCAGTTAGAGGGACTGGTTAGTTACCTTCATAGCTCTGCGCTCCTTAACAAAGTTGGGGTGCACCTTATCTTTCAAGTAGTCAATCTTCTGAGAGAAATAGAACTCTGGAGCTCTTGGCTCAACATTGTGCTTTTTGCAGAAAGGTACCCACCTCCTTGCAAATTCGGCAGTTTCTGCTAATGTATCAAATAAAAGCATCGACGCACCATCATCTGACACATAACAGCTGACCTTATCGACTGGATAATCAACAGCCAATATTGACAGGACCGTATTTGCTGTTATTATTGGTGGCTCCTTGAGAGGATCCACAGTACTAACGAAAAAATCAACTGGGGCTAGCTTATTAGGCTCTCCCTCTCGCTCAAACCTCAGAGATAGACGATCAAGATACGTTTCTCGAGTAATTGGTAACCATTTTGGAAACTGGTCTAGTATCCAGGAGAGTGCAAACCATATCTCACAAATAACAGAGATGAGCCATAAGGGGAAAGCATCATAAGCTGGTGTCAAGATCCGGAAACGGAAAAAGAAAACAAGTATGATTAGTCTGAGAACAATAACAATGCGATACGGATTGATTTTGCTGGAGGCAATAGGAATTTTCCTCCACAATGGTTGCCTAGCTTCAGCCAAGCTGCAGAAGAGAAGTGTTAAACTATGTCAGTATTGTAGTTATTGCTTCCCAACAAGAACCCTTCTACAAGTTGATAATGGATTAAACATGGGAACATAAATTTCATATGATCTTGTCAGTAATTGGACAAGATGTCAGTGATGAAAATCTGAGCAAAAAGCAAGGGCCACGAAAGAACAGATAATAAGGAAAAGGCTTACAGGTAATCATCTTCATCTCCAGGATCATTTCCTCCATCATCTTTATTCACCAAACCTCTCTTTTCTTGCCGGACTTTCCATTTCTCTACCCTCTCTTTCCACTCTGAGTTGCTGTACAAATCTTTTTCTCCTTCAAAATCCTTCCCAGCGACTGCAAAAAAGTCACACACAAAACCACAGATATGGTTTGGTTATTTCCTGATGCCGAAACATGTTCAAACGTAGGACTTGTAGAGTATGATTTGGTTATTACCACTTCCTGTAGTAGAGAATGCTAGACCAGAGGGATGGCCTTGCTGTTGATCGTACTCCCCAATTTCCTGCATTACCAGTTACCATTTTGGCCTTAGACATCCTCCAACTTCTCTCACATAAAGTTAATAATTGCAAGTTTACTCGTGCATTTGAAGAACTTAGAACTTAATTGCGACATCGAATTAAAACATTCTAATTCCTGTCAGGTATGAATTTGATGAACTTTTATACGTTCCATCCAACCAAAGCATAGTTTACAGACTTGAGCTTGTTTATGGGCAATGAGAAATAATGTCTAATCTGTATTCTAACTTCCAAGCGAATATCCATTGGAAAACATTTCTACAGTTCTGTTTTATCCATCTGTAAATTAGAAATCGAGATTAGAGTTACCGAGTGAGCAAAAACATTTTTCTTATCAGATTCGTCACTCTTAATCTGTATTTCAGGCTCAATATCATCAGAACCAAAATTGTCATCATCGTCGTCCTCGTCCCCAGGAACTCTTGGACAACCTGCACAGAGCAAACCTTGATCAAGTCTAATGTTTATACATAATCCAAGTGCCCAAAACAGATAGGTTCATTTCTTGATCTTCAATAGAGAGCTAAATATGCAAACCTTTTTGCCGCTTATAGCGAGTGTTACACTGAGGACAGGTCTGGTTTCCTTCACTCCTCTCGTACAAATAACAAGGTTTACAAACAGGAAAGCCACAAACATGACATGCAACAAATGGCTGCCCATCTTCTTTCACTCCAATATCATCTCCACAAACTCTGCACACTTTGGTCGACGCAGAATGACGAGGGGGAGACCGCTGATACAAAAGAATATATTTGGTTAAAGCACACGCAACACAACACGTTGATGATGAGAACAGAAAGAAAATGAAAGAAAAAGAATAATGAGAAAAGGAAAGAAAAGGAAGAGGAAGAAGAAGGTACCTCGTCACTGCCATGAAGAGAAAAGGAACTCATGGCAATGCCAGCCATGGTTGCTTCTGGGACAATGGAGAGAAAATGAAAGGAGATGGCGAGAGGAGAGGGGAGGAGAGGTGGGATGTTATAAAAGAGATGGAGAGAGTTAGATGGTGATCATTGTAAAATATCGAAGTGCATGTGTGAACGTGTGAGCAGTGATTAAGAGGTACTGTGTACCAAACTGTGAGTTGGGAAGTCGTGTGTTTGAGTCGAAGAGACGTTAGCTTAATTGGAAGCGATAGGTAGGAGAAGAAGGATAGAGAGACATTGCTTGGTCAGGCAGGTACATCTCATAGATCATATGCCTTCCACTCAAAGCTGTCTTCTCTAACACTACGAATTATGAATTTTGAGTTTATAATTCTTTTCTTTTTATTATAAATAAAAAAGGATAATTTCAAGTATTTCATTTTATTAAATGTAAATTTTAAATATCAAAAAGATATTTAAATTGGGTATTTTATTAGCTGAAATATGTAATTTATATCAAGAATTGATGGAGAAGTATTAATTTTATATTTTATGACAATACTTCATAAAGAATTTATCATTTTCTTGTTACCAATATAAGTCAGACTAATTAATGCCCGCATCTTAGAACCTTCATTTTTGAATGAATGGTCTTTTGCGGTCAAACGTCTTTGTTAATTCAAGAAAGGCCTAATTCTGTCAAGGTTTCTTCATCATCTGTACCAACCTGAATGCTGCCTTGTAAAGAAATCGAACCATTATTTTAGCCCCTCAACAGGAACCCAAATGCAGCTAAAACGTGAAAAACACAATCAAATCAGGGTCATCCTGTCTAGGGAATTTTATAATCTCTTACAAAGCAGGGTAAATCCTGAAAATGAAATCCTTTGTCCCTTCAGACAATACCTTATACAATGAACTTCCACGGCATGCAAACCAAGGGCCAACTTCTAACAGTTGTCAAGGCTCCGCTTGTTGTGTATCATGATTTGTGGCGTTCCAACTCCAGAGCACCTCAAGAGGGGCAATCCCAGGTCCCTGATTGCTTTCCTGTTTCGAAGCGTACATGTGCATGGACTCCTTGAGCATTTTGTGTTGGTTAATTAATTTCCATGTTCCGTACAAGTAATCTGACTTAACTGCAGACTCAAACCATAGTAAGGATGTTCATCAAGTACATGTAAGGATGTTCATCAAGTACATGTATAGAATGGGGAGCCAAATCCGAATATTTATAACTTACCCCGCTATCAAAAATATAAAACTAACGCCACTTATTTCATTCTCAGTTGTCATTATTCTGTTATCTTGCGTTCCAACGACAGTTTGTTAACAATTTTGAACTTGTGGTTACATCTAGACTTTACACTAACAGTTAGCCAGATCCGTTTACCACCAGAATCAATATCCCCTAAAAATGATGAAATCTTTCAGTAGCTAAAAGTGTCTTGAACCCGCTTCCACCTGCACCTTTAGCCCTGCCTCACCAACAGGAGTAATTGAGACGTTAGGTATTACTATAGTCGAAATACTAATCAACCTTTAGTGCAGAAGCACATGATCTGTGGTTAATCAAAGCAGGGGGTCAAAGTTGAGGAGCTCTAACATAAGTCAACTAACACCAATATACTCGAGACTAAATGCCTTCCATGAATCAATGTCATTTTTTTTTATTCTATGATGACTTAGGCATCTGTTCTTGGTCGTTTTGCAGGCTGTGATGATAAATCACCATTATCAGGCTCAGGGTTTTCGGAAGCTCCATTCTGTGAGGCCTCAGGCTCCCGGCTCAGACCAGGTGAACTTTCCTGCAACTCAGCAGTGTTATTGATTGTGTCAGTTCCTGATATGCCAACATCCACCTCAAGACGTCCCACTTCATTTTTGGCAGGTGAATCTTTCACTGCTTTTGAAGAAAGGCTCGACAAATTCTCCAAAGCTGACGACGGAAATTTCAGCTTTTCAGAACCTGACTTGTATTGCTTCTCAAACATCATTTGCAGGCACCTCCCTTGCTCTTCTATTCGTAACTGTAAATTTCGTTGGATCTGCCAAGAAAGGACATAAGTCGTTACACACTGATATGTGTCTAAGCATGCATACACACAGACAGCTGGAGTCTTGAAGCCTTGCAAACATGCATTCTACTCCCTCTAACAGCAAACTGAAATCTGCTTAATAAATTGTGTAGCATAAACAGTTCATCGTGCAGTCAATGTACTATGTAACAAGCATTTGCAAAACCAAACCCAAAAGCACAGTTCAGAAAGGTGAAGAGTTACTGTTGCACAAAAAGGGAATTTATAGTAGCATCCATCAATAACTAAGTCTCATGAGTCTGAACAGACAACACACTTCAAGTACTCGAATTAAAGTTACCCAGTGGAAAGGCATCCACTGCCACCATGATCTCTCTCTCTCTTTCTTAAAAGAAATGGAAATCCATTCTCATTGAGATTGATGGAAGCGATTTTGCTCACATTTCCCTAACTATACCGCATAAACTATAATTTGTTCCGCAATTGTTTTGCTGCAATTATAGACCTAAGCCAGCCATAAACCATCTAACAGGATTTTGTGGTATATAACAAAGCTATTTACTTAATACAGAGAAACCATTCTCAATCTGTACCTCAAGTTGTTCATGCAATCGTTTCTGAACCTCCACTTGTAATCGTAGAGCCTCAGTGATCTCAATACCCCTGTGATTAATATAAGATGTGAGTAGAAAGTTTAGAACTAATACAAGATTAAATGGGAGATAAATGTACAAGAACTTTCTTGGAGAAACTTATAAGTTGGTCCCTTAAAGCAGAATCCTTAAATGCCCTTTTATGAACCAGCCTTATACTGGTGTCAAATTTTTTTTTTGAGAACCCCAATCCATTTACAGTGCCATTCAAGTCATTAAGTTGACCAAATCCAATTTCTTGCGGTTTCTTTGGTGATAGTTGCATTTGATCAATCGATAATAGCTTGTACCAACTATAGCCACCAAGAATATTATCTCATGTTAGAAGAACCACCTGAGAGTTGCACAATCATTAAAACCTCAAACTAAATATCAAACCCCCCATAATTTCAAAGTCAATGACTTCTATTGCTATAAGAAACTCCAAAGTTAATGGAAGAGAAAATATAAAAAGGTGTATTTCTACGGCTGAAATGGGAGAATTAACCAAAAGAAAATATTTGAAAAAATTTCTTTAGAGTATAGATCAAGGCAATTCCAACAGTTGGAAATCCTCGCAATTTCTATCATATGTGAACATGTACCCTGATACAAGCAGGAGAAGAGTGATAACCTTAATGCAATGGAACACACCAAAAAATACAAACATAAACCTGATAACTTACGTTTTCAAGTCTAAAGATGGCATTCCTTCAATAGGATTCAACCTTGTCTCTGAGGATCCTGCAATTTAATAAAATCTTTTCATCGCTCAAGATAATATACACTCAAAAGCAAATCAAATTTCATATAACAAATCACACAAACACACAATTCGAAAAAGGAAAACTCTTGGTAAGGCAAAAAACTGAAAAGACAAAAAGGATTTCAAGATCTAACACAATGGAATAGTATTAAAGGTAATTACAAAAACATACAAGTCCATAATTTAACAATATGTCAGTATGAAGGTGAATATTTGCATGCTGTAGAATGATAAATTATGCACCCTAAAGGAATACATTAGTGTACAAGATTCAGTTTTATAACGCATTCCTGCCACCCTCCGCTCAGAAGGGAAAAGAGTGCCATGGGCTTGTATAGTTAATAACTTCGACAGAACAAGTTATTAGTTATCACGTACCTTCACAGGAATCTGGTCTATATCTGGCCGTCCTGTATTTCTGAATTTAAGAAGGTTCCACGTTAAAGCCCAAAAATAATAATTGCAATAAACATCCATATGCAAGCAACTGCAAATGAGCAAATCATGTTTTTCAAGTCATATCAAAAGAGATAAAGTTAGACCTGCAAGTGGCTTTTTACATGATATATGGTCAAGCCTTCAACTTTCATGAGTTTGAGCACACCTTTTGGAGTAGCTCCTGTACATTGTGCAACCAAAAAGAAGTCAATTTAACAGGAGCCCATAGGTTGACTAAAGATTCTATAAAGGAAGAAGAACGACAGACTTTCACTTCCACCAAGCTGGTTGACAGCCTCCACAAAAGCTTCATGAAGCTCCGGTGTCCAACGCATGCGCGGCTTAGCTGGTGCACTGTTTGTTGAAGAAGTAGGGTTCAGAACAGAATGATTTTCCCCTGACTGAGTTGGAAGCTGGGGATAAACATGAGGCTGTTGCGTTCGAGCACTTGGAGACGGTTTGGACACCTGGTATGCCATCTGAAGCAACAAAAATGAACAAGATAAACTGTTTAAAAAAGCAAATATTCATTGGGAAAAGGTAGCTTCATTGCCCTACATGACCAGAAGTGCCAACCTTAGGTTCCATATCTGCAGCAGTGGTGTCCACCAGAAGGTCATCCCAATTTGATGTCAAAGCCTCATCATCAGTGAGTAGTTGGTCTGCCCATTCCTGCCAATCACTTTTTTTACTATAATCCTCAGATGTCATGACACCACTACAACTGTTGCTTTCTATTTGATTGTTGTGGACAAGATTGTCCATGGGGAAATCTAGAAAAGATGGCAGTGATTGCGGACTCCAAGAAGCACTGTTTTCTTTTCCGTAATTACTTGATGTTGACGACTGAAGCAATCCAGGAGAAGCTTGTGCCAATGACAGAGCTTCCACATTTGTTGGTGATTGAGAAACAAAACGAGTATTTCTTGTATGTGTCTCCCTGGGTGAAACGGTAGAGTACTGAAGGTCTGTTGAGAAGCCTGGAGATGAAGAAAATATGTGACCCACTACCTCACTGTTAGAGGTTGGATGACTGGCATGTACACGAGGCCTTGTGATGAGCTCCCTTTCTATGGAAACCTGTTGAGAATCGGGTAGCTTTGGGCAAGTCTCTTCTAGTTGGATAGGCAGGACTGGCAAAGATGAAGACATTGCTCCTGACACTCCTACATTACTCAGCTGCTTTGCACCAGATCTCTGAATGGATAGAGTTGGGCGAGCCTTCATAGTTGTCCTTCAAAAAAAAAGAAGCACAAGACTCACCTACTACATCAACTGATACTAGTTTCTTTGAAGCAATCACGAAATTTAATACATTCCAAAGCATTATCCAAGCTCACAACACCATAGCAGTGAAAAGATCAATACAACACACATACAACAACACGAACTATTAAACCACTGCAATGTCCCATCAAGAGGCAAAACTATACTTGCAATACTGAAATTCAAAGGGACATTAATACGGCAGAAGTTTTGAAACTTTCCAATCATCGCTAGATAGTGGTATATATAAAAGAACCTCAAAATCCAAGAAACTCAAGGGAATACAGCGCCAAGGAAGAACAAATATCTTTTATGGAATAGAAAACATGAAATGCACTAATCACATTTAAGGAGAGAGTGCATTTTGGTTAACTACATTATTCCCAAAACACAGTTCTCAACTCTTAGTTGCAATCAGGCGTAAGGTCTCAGATGCAGATGTATGGTTCCAAGTTCAGTTCAATCTAAGCTAGAGTTTAAATATTTGATTAAATTCTGCTAATAAAAACGATGCCAATGATTTCCAAATTTGGAATGGAACAAGGTTCTATCGGATAACTTGAGACCCTCCAACCAACTAACAAGCTTCACACATAAGGACCTAAATATTAATGACTCTGTCATCACTTCCTCTAACCAAGGTAAACTCAACTTCAACTTAAGCATCATTAAAAGGTCTTCGCGAATTTTAAAACATTCATTTCCCAAATGATAATCCCCGACTCTTTGAGATGGCAATCTAAATTTTTACCATGTTTCTTTCGCTAGGTCCAAACCCTTAGCTTAAATTCCATTAAATCTGGGGTCCAAGATCTTCACCAAGACTACAAACATATCTCATGCGTAAAAAAAATATGGATTGAGCAACACCAAGAAACCGATTTCAATATTGGCAGAAATTGTACCATCCACCGGTTCTTGCAAAACGCTTCCCACATAGGAACAAACCAAGCATCAGCACCAGAGCTTCATACACAACTCCCCTATATCAAACTATGCATGCCCATCAACTTCACTATTTATTTTTTTTTTAAAAAAAACTTCACTAACCAAAATCGCACCATTCAAGCACCATACGGTAGTAATAAGAATAACAAAGAATAACACAAAGACAACCGGGTGCAATTTAGACCGTTTACAGATGAAAAATAACCAGAAAAACAGGTATCAATGGAATTGCAAAAAGAAAAAAAATGTCTCAGAAGGGCACAGAATTCTTACCTATAAATTCATGAAAACCTGGAAAAAAAGAGCAATACCCAGACGAAAAGTCGATGCAATTAAGGTACAGAAAGAGCGCAAGAGACAATCAATCTAAAGAGACAAGCGGGTTGTTTTTTGAAATTCCGTCACCGGCGTGCCAAAAAGAAGTGAACGGTGACGAGTGCGCTTTGCTCGCATTAGGCCGCCCCTTTGGCTGTGTGTCTGGGGGTTAATAAGCAACAGTGATTGGTTCACTCGCCATCAATAGCCCGTGAGATCAAACTCCTGAGACATTAGTTGGATTAGTGAGTGGACAAGTTTGTGGGCCCAGGCTTGTGATTGGAGGGCGCATTTATCATCTCATGGGGCGCACGTGGGGATTCCACTTGGCTCTGTGTGTTCTTTCACTTGTTCCAGAGCCAACTTTGCAACTTTTGTTTATTTTGATTTTCTCGTATGAAGAGACGAGTCTGTTCAGGCATAAATCCTCGTACACAAATTAAGGTCCACTAGGACCCACCAGAAACGTATGCCTAATTGGTCCGTTAATGTTGTTGTTGTTGTTTTTTTTAAAAAAAAAATTGGTCCGTTAATGTTGTTACTTTCTTCCTTCTTCTGTTTTTTTTATTAATAGTATCTTTTTCTTTTGGGTGCTCATCAAAAACTAATTTTGCTTGCTTCCATGTGAGAATATTCTAAGCCTATAATCACATATTTCAAGTACGCTAAGGAGTAATGAAATCATTTGTAAAAGAGTATAAATAAAGTCAACTCTTTTGTTTAATATTGTAAAAGTTGACCATAAATTGCAACATTAAACCAAAGATACAAATTCACCGTTAAATACAATTGCAAAACCATACATGTAAAAGAGAATCCTGTTCTTGTAGGGTATGGTCTTCTGGTGGCCACGACATGCTTCAATTTTGAGCAGCACAAGACAAGACAAGACGTGGAAACAAATAGCTATAAGTTGGTTGTTCTTTTGACGTGTCTGACTAGACATGCCATCGAAGCGAAAAGACCTCAAACTCAGAGGACGACAAGATTAATAATTTGTTAAAATTGTCCTACGGTTTTTTATGATAACACATTCAAAATCCTTTATTTTTGATATTTTTCTAAAATTAATTTTTAAAATTCATCTAATTTAAATTTAAAATTTTACATGAAATATACAAGTTTTAAAAATTAACTATTAAATTAAACGTTTTAAAAAATTAGACATTATTAAATTTATAACTACAAAAGCCAACACTCTGTGAATTGTACACATCAATCACAGTATTAAATTATGGCTACATCAGTCTCCTTTGTATCAGTCTCGTAATACTATAGATAGAGGCAGTGACACTGTAAACGCATCATCAATGTTGTTGATAGCCATAACTTTAATTGCTGAGTATCAGGAAGCGTCATTTCTTTTCTCTTAATTTAAACTCCTGCCAGTGCCAAGCCCAGTACTGTCTAGGATAAACATAAACCCTTGGATCATAAGGTTGAGTCTCTGATTTTAAGAGCCTTAGTCGCAGGCTTAATCATCGTTGGAAGATTGAATCACGGTTTGATCCGGGTCAGTCACTTAACAGAGCGGCCACTCCATCTTGTTACCGGGAATCAAAGATAGAGTTACTGGGAATCAAACTTAGGACTTTGGACTAATTGACCCTACTAGATGGTCAACCAGGCTACCCGTGCGGGCAACATAAACCCTTTTGCCCCTAAGGGTCTACCACTGCGCACGTTAAGCTGTCTTATAGATGCAGGTATTTATCTGGATCAAGACAAGTACGTTTCTTAATAATGGTCTCCAACACATAACCTCTAATGACTTTTGCCAACTGACAACCGTAACCTAATTCATTAGAAAACGATTCGGTAGATGGTTTTATAGAGTTGCTAAGCTCATGCGTATCTCTGGAACGGATAAGGTATGGCTTTTGGGAGAGGCGTCAATATCCTTATTGCTTTATCTGATACGAAATCTGAAGCCTACCCCTTAAAGAGTTTGAAACATCATAAGGAATATATCCTTTATATGATGCCCCAGTATCCACATGCAATATCCTTCGTCCACTATCCTTCTTCTTGCCTCTACTTTTTACTGCTGCTCTTTCTCCAGTTCATCTTCAAGACCAATACAATCACAATTCAAGAAACAAGAAATAAATGTTTACCAAAATACTTATAAATCTACTAATTATTTCGTATCTATCAAATAATATGGCCTTATACATAATAAAATATAAAGGTAATATTCATAATGCAAACTCATGAAATCATATGGTACGTACAAGTGATAGTTTATGTTCTTGTAGGAAGAATGTCTTAGAAATTCAGGTAGGAGTATCAGATCATTTCATGTAGCGCCATGCAATCAACGTACAAGAATGAGTTAAAGAATTTCAAGAAGAGTTAGTTGAATTAGTTGTTAATTGGTAGTTAGAAAACTGAGTGTTATAAATACTGTGAATTCACAAAAAATGTATACATACGTTTGTACTTTGATATTGAATAAAATCAGACGAAATCTCAACGTGTTGTTGAATTCCTGTAGCTTGCTATGTTTGCCCCTATTTCCTTGAGCTTTCTCTCTCTAAACTTTTATTCTTTTCATTTCCGGTAGTTTCGTGTTTAGGGTGTGTGCATGATAGATAGATAACATCAAAGTGTTATCAGAGCTAGATTCTTAAGGGATCTATGAGGGTGTAGGCAAAGATCTTGGCTCGAAAGATTATCTCTTTCCCGTATAGAGAGGAGCACTCAGTCTGGATGAAAGCTCAACTCAAAGTCTGCAACCTTCGATATTCAATGGAGAAGGATATCAAATCTGGGCAATCAAGATGGAGGCATACCTGCAAGGACAGGATCTATGGGAACCGATTGATGAAGACTATAAGGTTAAGATTCCAACCGAAGATACTCCAATTGCTCGGCTAAGGTGGTTAAGGGAGAGGGTGACAAAGAAGGCCCGAGCTAAATCTTGCCTATACCACTCTGTCGCACCCTCGGTCTTCACTCGAATTATGGGACTTGGCTCAATGAAGGAGATCTGGGATTTGTTGAAGAGTGAATATGAGGGTGACGAGAAGGTGAAAAATATGAAAGTGTTGAATCTGTTAAGAGAATTCGACAGAAT
Organism: Erythroxylum bequaertii; assembly: GCA_024520955.1. NCBI lineage: Eukaryota > Viridiplantae > Streptophyta > Magnoliopsida > Malpighiales > Erythroxylaceae > Erythroxylum > Erythroxylum bequaertii. Next base: position 23,637,437 of record JANIJF010000009.1, read on the forward strand.
GTAGATGAAGGAAGATGAATTAATCAAGAATTATTGTGAAAGATTAATTCAAATTGCTGATCAAATCAGACTTTTAGGAGTCGAGTTCAAAGATCAGAGATTGGTGCAGAAGTTACTTGTGTCCGTCCTTGAGAAGTATGAAGCCACAATTGTCTCTCTTGAGAACTCCAAAGATATTGGGCAAATAAAGCTTGCGGAAGTCGTGAGTGCCTTGCAGGCTCAAGAGCAGAGGTCTTTGATAAGAAAGAATGAATTGACTGAAGGAGCGTATCGAGTTTTTGCCACAATAGAAACTCAAGAAAAGTTCAAGAAGAAGAAAAAGACTAAAGGAGGGTCAAGTGCTAAAAGCTCCCAAACACGCCAGAAAAATGGTGGCAAGAATGCAGGAGACAAGGCGAATAATTACAATCCTTGCCCTCATTATGGTAAGTCAAATCATCTTGCTTTCAGGTTTTGGAAGAGGCCAGACGTTGAATGCAGAAGGTGTCATCAGAAAGGGCACATGGAGGCAATTTGCAAGAAGCAAACTACACAAGCTACAGCCAACATGCAGGTGATTGAAGAAGATGAAGAGCAGCTGTTTGTGGTGACTAGTGATCTTGTCAAAGTTTATCCATCCAATTGGTTGATTGATAGTGGATGCACGAGTCATATGTCTCCAGATCCAAAATTATTCAAGTCATTGGATAAAGATGTGAAGGCAAATGTCGAGCTTGGAAATGGAGACTGCATCCGAGTGGAAGGGAAAGGTGAAGTGGAAATTGTAACCAAGAAAGACGTCAAGATCATATCGAATGTTCTATATGTGCCCAAGATACAACATAATCTCTTGAGTGTAGCTCAGTTGATTGAGAGAGGTACGTCTGTACATTTTGAATCAAATACTTGTAAAGTTTTTTATAATGCT
>JANIJF010000009.1:23913309-23932356 GCA_024520955.1 Erythroxylum bequaertii
ATTTCCTTAATATCCTAACCCCTAATATAGGGTGTTATATCACCCTTCCTACTGCTTTTCGTTATGTCCCTACAATCCCACCTATTAATGATACACCAGTTCCTCTCCTTCCAACTGAAACATCTTCTGCAGATGCTACACCAAGTTCTTCAGTCCTAGCTACAATACCAGTTTCGAATTTTACCCCAGATATTCCTTCATCTTCTACCTCCCTTATATGTTCAGAAAAGCACAAGAGTTAGATATCCATCTTCCAGATTAAAGGATTATGTCTCGATTGTAAATACTTCTCCATATGACTTCTCCTCTGCTGTTGGAATTTTCTTATATTAGTTACCTTCCTCGGGTATGTCCTATACTCCTCCCTCTTTTTCGCTTATTCAACCACCTTGTTTTACCTCATCATATTTGAATTTCTTGGCAAATATATCAAGTATTCATGACCTCGGAGCTATAATCAAGCTATATTGGATGCAAATTGGGTTACGACCATGCAACAGGAGCTTGATGCATTAGAGCAAAATCATTCATACATGGTGGTTAACTTCTTTGCCTCCCAACAAGAAACCTATAAGTTTTTTTGACAAGTAGGAGTGGCCTGATTGGTTTCAATTCCTTACTTAAGGCTCTTCTTTATAGGAAATCTTGAGTTCGAATCATTAAAAAGGAGAGAAGAGGGGAATTTTCCCTGTTGATAAGCTTCTAGCCCCCTGGGCATGCTCCTTGATCGAATCAATTACGGACATCTCACTTCCAGCGGTAGTGTGGGAGTTTAAGTTACTAGATAATCTGAGGCTGCTGGAAACCTGATGCTGAGCAGGACCAGCGATCAATCAACAGCTGACCAATCAGTATGTGATGACTCCTTGTGCGCAGAAATGTACAGACTACGTAAGAATTTGAGAGATTTTGAAGTTTCAAATTTACTTCTTCTAAGGCTCCTAGGATTAGTCCAATAAAAATTGGGATATCTAATATATATATATATATATATAAAGATAAGTAGGGACTTATCCGAGAAATCCTTAATTTTGGACAAGTCACTTGTAACAATCATAGTCTATAAGGATGTTAATTTTGACTCGAACCACTTGATAAGATAAAAATAAACAGTAAAAAAAGAGAATGGAAAAAGAAATAGATAAAAAATACAAAATAACCCTTTCTTTTGTGATTTTGTAGACAAAGGGCATTTGTTTTTTGGATAAATAAATCTATTAAGACAACAAAAAAAACACGAAATTTGTGTTTTTGTAATCCTATTATAATTTTTTAATTTTGAAACAAAAAAAAGTATAAATAAACATGTTTCACTTTCTTATGTTTATCCTTTTCATAACCACAACATAAAACCATAAAAAATTTTAATCAAAGACATCCTTAATTATTGACAATACAACCACATTGTAGATAGTAAAAAAGTGGAATGCAAAATTAAAATATAAAATGTTAGTACGTAGAGGGGATCTTATTACGTACCCCAGGGTCCCTTGAAAGGATAAAAAACGAAGGTAATGCGGAATACCTAGATTCGGTTCCATCTCTGATTCCGATGTCGATTCCGAGCTCCAAACGCCTCCGAACCTCCCGGGTCCTTTAGCGAAAAATGTTCACCGACTCACGGGCAAGGCCTTTCTACAGTTTTCTCAAATCCCAAGCTTCCTTAATGGGTCAGGAACCTTATGCTCGAGAATCTTCTTCTTGAGTAACTGCAGGAGACCTTACCTTTATATAGCTTTCATATCGAGCTTCCCCATCACAAGGCCGATATGGACTCGGTCTACACTAATCGGGACCCATTTTTTACCCGGGCTTCGACCCATTGATTTAGATCATTTATTGGGTCACTTAATTATCTTTATCTGAATCAAATGGCGTAACTTAACCGGTAATTTATTTAAAACCAAAATTGCAATTAATGTTAGTCCAACTTTATGAGACATTGACAAAATTGCCCCTAAGGACAAAAATGTCTAACAATATCATTATCGAGTTTGCCCATGGTGCTAATTACGAGCATTATTATAAGTTCACTTTCAATATTTAAAAAACTCCATATATGTTTAACTATTTTCCATAACAAAGTGAAGATAAGTAAAGCAATTGAAATTTTTTAAAGCCATTATAGGTAATATAAGGAAATCGATTACACAAATGAATCTTATCAATATGAGTGCAACCCCTCTAATGTACTTAAATGAAATACACAGACAAGAGGAAGAATCTACAAAACTACCAACCTAGTAAGCTAAAGGGTGGCTAAACAAGTCAATAACATTAGACTTCTACTTTTTTTAAAGAAAAGAACATCCACCTCCTCAAGAAACTTATGATTTGCTTAATTATAAATTTACTTGAAAGAAGCACATATCTGAGATTTGAAATTAATTGATATTCAAAATATGAAAATGTACCAACAATGTTGCTGATAAGAACATTTAGTGGTTTTAGGTTTTGGGTACCTTAATTTTTTGTTCTAGGGATTTAACAACTTTAAGTTCCCCAACTAATTAAGGATTACTTAGGCAACAACATATGTGGCTAATATGAACCCTTTAATAAAAAAAAGTTGGTCAAGTATCCTGACATTTTTGTCAAACTAGGAATTATTTTAAACGTCTTTTTTATATGTTACCAAATGTTAATGTCTAACTTAAATTTTGGTAAAAATGTTATAGGAAAAACCTACCTATACCTTATTTTGTTTTGGTGCATGTGATTATTTCCCACTTTTTTGTTAAATTTAACTATTTATTACTTATTTGGGGATTATGTGTGTATCATTATTGGTTAAGATTGTAAGTTATCAATTTAAACATTTTGATGCTTAAATAGATACAAATCATTAGCCTATTCAAGATGTTTGATTGTTTGTGCAACGTACATACTTCGCTACCATCGTGACATCTACATCTTTGTAGTCGAATGACTACTAAACTAGCTTTTGTCGAATCATAATTACACATTGTAATAATAATTTGATTTTAGTTCTAAGGACATATCTTTTTCTAATTAAGTTATTTCTAGTTATAAAGTGTTATTGTATTCATGTAGATAGACCATAAAAGTTATTTTAGTTGTAACTAAAATTCTAAGGATAATAATAAATTTTATTTATTATAAAGCCACATTAGCAAAATCAATTAGGGATACCTCAAACTTGTTCCTTGTTATTTTCATGATAGTTCACCTCTTTACTTCTTGTTTCTGAGTTTTATTTGCCTTGATATAGGATTGTGCTAAAATTTATAAATAAATTTCAATACGTTTGACTTTATTTGTCTATCTTTAAATTTTGTTCTGTATTTCACGTACTTATGAATTATAAATTGTATTAAAATTTCTCTATAGTGTGGACTAGATTGTTAAGATTTTCTTATCTCTAAGAGAAATTAAAATATGATAAAAAATTTCTTGAGTCTATTATAAGCTACGTTGTATATTATTAAGACTAATATTAGAAAAAGCTTAATTACTAAAAAAATTTAAACTTTACTAAATTTTGTAATTATAATATTATTTTTTATAAAAATGATCTGTCGTTGGATTAACTAACGAAGATGGCTTGACAAGCTATGTTATCTGTTATAATTTATATTTAGATATCATAATTGTCTACATAAATAACCAATATATTATTATTAAATAATAAATTAAGAAAACTAGACAAAATCTTTATTCCCCCAATTTTCCCCATAAATCTGCCTACATCATTGATCTTTCTCAGTTGATCTCTATTCAAAGTTATAGCGTTGAGGAAATCGCATCTCCAATTTTACCCCATCGCATGCATGCTACACCCTTTTGTGCTTCTCCAAATTCTTGGCATTGCATCACAGCTTCTTGGCATATGCTTTATAGTTGTTTTAAGCTTTTCCAATAAATCTAACAACTTGAAAAGCTTATGTGGATTTTTGTTACTCCCACGGAAGAAGACTGCCATGATTTTATCTACAATCCTGACGAAGTATTCCAACCAGATAACACCTCCCATGATTCCTCCTAGAAGTTAGTTGCATAGTCTCTGCTCAAACGCGGTAACTCTTTTTTAACTACCCATTCAACGTGCTTGATCTAAAGGCTTATGACTGTCTCTAAGTCTAAGAGAACCTGTTTCACCTTCATCCACCTTGCTAATGTTTTCGTGCCTTAATTGCTGCAATCGTGACTCGTACTCGTCTTGTAAATTCAGCAAAGCCTCATCAAGCAACCCATCAAATTTCATGGCAGTAATCTTCGCGTAATAGAGAGCTTTGAGCATTAGCGGTCTCTTTTAGCCTGTTCGCTTTGAAGTGATTAGTCGCTAGTCCTTCTAAAACACCGATCACCTCTTGTACCTTTTGAATCACTTATCCACTATCACGACTAAGAGAGTATATGGTTGGTTCAGTTATCATATTTAAGCTAAATGTATTCTTCACACAAATCTAACCAAGACGTAAACCAAATGTGATCCCAAAAAGTTGCAAGTGTAAAGCAGATGCGCGAGCACAGAAGGTTGTAGGCAAATGCAGTGGAGATGCAATTTCCTTAATGTTTTAGCTTCGAATAGAAATCGTCTAAGAAAGAAAGGATGTAGGTGCTTTACTTGCTAATCTTATCCTCACTCTCTGATTTTTTTGCTAGATATTTTTGCGCTCTTATGCTTTTCTTGTGAGACCGAAAATTCATGCTTTCTTTACAATAGTTGGCGGCTAATTAGTTTCTGTTAAGCTTATTCCAGTTACTCCTTTCTTTTTTTGCTTGATTATTTGATCTTTGCTTAAGAATCGAATCTCTTTAAAAAGAAGATATTCTGTCTTATAGTAGCCTGCTCGAAACAAACGAAAAGGAAAGATGAAACATAAATCATAGATCAATTAAGCTCTCTCGAAGACTTGCTTAAGAATAAGAAAGAAGTAAATACTATAGAATAGGATTTGATCTTATTTACGGGGATTCCGTAAATATTTCATTCCAAAAAAAAGAGAAAGTTCGAAACAATTGAGATTTTTTTGCAGATTAGATGCAGTTACTAATTCATGATCTGACATGTACAAAATGAAAACTTCATTCTCGATTCTACGAAAATTTTTATGAAAGCCTTTCATTTGCTTCTCTTCGATGGAAGTTTAATTTTTCCAAAATGTATCCTAATTTTTGGTCTAATTCTTCTTCTGATGATCGACTCAACCTCTGACCAAAAAGATAAACCTTGGTTATATTTCATCTCTTCAACAAGTTGAATCCGGGGAGGATCTTCCACCTTTAATTGAAAGTCATAGCACCATCACCTGAACGCTTACTTTTACTGCTCTTATCGGGTTCACCTCTTTTCCTAGCTTAGGATTTGCTGTCCTAAGGTTCTTGTTTAGAGTCATTTGTTTATCACAAAATAAGTTCCCCCCAATCACTGCCATAGTTAATTCAGTCTCAACCCTTTCTTCCCTCTCGTACATATAAATGTTAGACCATAAAAAAACTATCATATCTCATTTAAGTTGGGCCAGCCTCTTTTTGGGATTTGATACTTTAAAATTTTATGTTCATAATGATGTCATGCTTGCTTTTAATGGATGAGAATAAAGATTATATTTAATATTAATAAATTAATTAGTAAATAAAAGCAGAAATTAAAAATTAAATAAAATTGTATTGTATTTTGAATGTTGAAGTAAAGTGGACTTATTGGTTAAATCATAGTCCAAGTCCGACTGTGATAATCCAAATAAATTGCCACGAGTATACATTGGATATTTCTCGTGCCCAAGTGAATGGTTGATATTGTTACACACCATTCTTCACCCGAACGACATCATCACGACTCTCCATCTCTCTTTTTATGTTCTCCTTCAGCCTCAGCTCCGCTTAGAAGTTCAAATGGCTACTCTTCGGTCCCTTGCATTTGCTTGTCCAGTCTCTCATTGTTCGCGGCATTCCCGTTCTTCTTTTGGTAATTTCTCATTTCCTTTTCCAGTGAATTCAAGTCCATGAACTAGGATGCTTAGAATTCATCAATGAGTGTTCTTTGCATTTGTCTTACATTCGCTAGCAATGTCGTTAAAAATGGTTTCCTTTTTCATTTTTTCTTCTGTTATTTAAAGGCGAAACTAACCCAGGTGATGTTAATGGAGTGTGCTTGTGGGCTATTGTGGGTCTTATTGAGATGGTTTTAGAAATTGAAATGTAGAAAGATTGCATCACAAGCTGTTTATATCAGGTTTTGCGGACTTAGTATCATGGGATGTTCATCGTAGTACATTCAATGGTCAATCTTTGCGCTTGCCTCCTTCGCGGAGCGCTTCAATTAAACGGTACTCGGAAACCACTGGACTGATAAAGATGATGGTGAAGCCAGTAATCCAGTTCATTCAAGGAACTGATGAACAGACCATACCAGATATAAAGCTTACCAAGTCAAGAGATGGTACGAATGGCATGGCTATATTCAACTTTGAACAACCTTCTGTTTTTGACTCTTCTGGAGAACTGGGCGATATCACTGGTTTTTACATGATTGATGAGGAGGGTGTCCTTCAGTCTGTGGATGTAAGTGCTAAATTCGTGAATGGAAAACCATCACGGATTGAAGCAAAATATGTTATGCGGACTCCTCGAGACTGGGATAGATTCATGCGATTCATGGAGAGGTATGCCAACGCAAACGGCTTACAGTTTGTCAAGAAATGAACCATTGATTGAAGCTCATGACAGGTAGTCTGGTTGCCAAATCTTGTTATTCCTTGCCATGTTTTGACATGTATACTAGAGATGGATTATGTAATTGGCGTTTCTATTATTCAAATCTCAAGAATATTTGAAAGTTCCTTATTTTGGACTGAATTACTAATTTACAAAGTTGGTATCTTGAAGCCGGAATGCTTTACTGACAGCAAATAATTTTGGATGCCGAATCTTTGGCCTAAACTAGACGGATAACGTTAAGTTGGAATTTTATTTGTGATTCCATAGCAAGTGTTTTCATGTGCTATTGGATTCAGTGGGACTATAATGTGATATTATTTTTGATCCCAGTCAAATATACAAGAACAGCAATCTAAGAATATGGCTGCCCATCCCATGGGCTACACTTCTATCTGATAAATTAAACGAGAAGAAAAAATTTAATATGGGAGTTTCCAAGTGAATGATCAATTTATTTAGTTCCAGGTCACTGAAATGGGGCTTCTTACCCTGGTATGATTTTTTTGAGAGTCCACCCATGTCAAATGTCCTTGACCAAAGCTCACATGTCCCTTCGCTGTTCTCTTCCTTGTAATGAACCTCACCCTGTAACTCAAACTTTGGTTTTTGCGTCTGAAAACAAGTCTCTTAGGTTTTACTATCACCTTGACTCCCTCAGGAGCCATCACTTTCAACGAGTAGATCGACTTGGGATTCCCCACGTTTGTTACGCGCCTCCTCATAGTTTTACTCATCACTCCATGCTTAAAGATAACAGAAATGGATGGATAATTGAGGCTGAAACCCTTGTTTATCCGCAACAATTCACTGCAGCTCACATTCCTGTGCGAAATGGTGAAAACCTCTGATCTGGTGTATCCTAGCGTGCATAGATGAGTTATATAATCATTTGCCCTGATATCATATATTAATCCTGGATTGATGGCCTTTTCTGGGTTTACATGCCCAGCTCCAATAGCAAACACACCTGCTGTCTTATTGCCGTCCATTATTGGGTTACCAGAATGATCAGCTACATCTGCAGTGGTCATTATAGCAGATTTGACAGCAGCTGGTGTCCATTTGGGGTGTGCTGCTCGGATCAGAGCAGCAATTCCACTGACATGAGGGCAAGCCATGGATGTCCCTGACATTACACTGAAATTTACTCTTCTTGTATCTTCAGGAAGGCCAGTGGGGCCCAAGTTTTGGGGCCAAGCCGCAATGATGTTGACACCAGGTGCAATTGCATCTGGTTTGAGGATGGAAGGGTTTGTTAAACTTGGTCCTCTACCAGAAAACTGAGCTACTCCTGGTGCTCGAGACTTCCCAATGACGGTTCCTCCAAAAATGATTCGAGCTCTTGGTGTGGTAGTGGAATTTATGTAAGCTTTTAACCGAATTGATTCTGCGAACCCAACCAATGTTGCAGGCAGTACATGGACGTCAACAGAATCCTCCTCCATATTGATCTCTGTATTGGTTAAGATCATTGCAGCTCCACCAGACTCCTTCACAACTTGTCCCTTTTCTGCTCTTCCATTAACACCTCGATCACAAACCACCATCTTTCCACTTACTTTTTCTCTTGGGAGGGAACCTCTAAAACAAAATTCACTTCCTTTATCCCCACCTTGAACATAAATCAGTTCGATTTCTGTTCTGGTGCTTGATATCCCGTTCCCTGGGTACATTGATTCTCCATAAAGGTATTCTCCGTTTCCCAGTTGAACTATAGCCGGAAACCTTCTATCGAGAGTGCTTGCTCCAATGGTAGCAATCCAAGGAGCTTCATTGGCAACCGAATTTTGGAGAGGTCCGTTGTTTCCTGCTGCACATATAACTGAAATTCCGTGTTCCATTGCTCGAAAGCTCCCGATTGCAATGCTATCTGCAAATAGAGGAAGCGGAAAACCACCAAGAGATAGGGAAAGAACATCAACTCCGTCTCTAATTGCAACGTCCATGGCAGCTAGGATATCAGAGCTATAACAGCCATTAAACCAGCAAACTTTATAAACTGCAACGTGAGCACCTGGGGCCATGCCTCGAGCCACTCCTGCTGCGTTTCCGAGCACACTTGCCATTGGAACTGTAGCTCCTCCGGCAGTGGAGGATGTGTGAGTTCCATGTCCATGAGAGTCTCTTGGTGATACGTACTCCTGAATGGTGTTTGAAGACGACGTAGATGCCACACGATGACCCGTAGTAAAGAACCTTGCACCAATGAGTTTCCGGTTGCAATTTGATGCATTAAAGTTATCTCCTTCTTGGCAAATTCCTTTCCACCTTCTGGGAATGGGTGGCATTCCTTGGTCGTTGAAGCTTGGACTCTCAGGCCAAACTCCAGTGTCAAGAACACCTATTATTGTTCCACGACCAAATCTAGACACGTACCATGCGTCATCTTTAGTGGGGTTAAGTCCCAAGAAGTTGTAGGAATAGGTAGTCTGAACATCAAGTCTTCTGTCTGGCCTAATTGCAACAACATCAGGCAATGTCTGCAGCAAGTCACGCTCGGGTTCGGAGAGCTGAGCCGCAAAACCTTCCATTGCAGAATGGTAAGAGTATAGAAGCCTAGAAGAAGGGTTCTGATCTTCAGATAAAATTGTTCTTTCAAGAAACGACGTGTGCCAGTGAAATTTGGAAGTGAATGAGGAGCTGACACCATGTGGGTGGAGTTGAACTATGTAGGTTTGGAGAATGTTTGCATGGAGGAAGATTAAGTGGGAAACAAGAATGAGAAAGAAAATGCATGTCTTGGCATCCATAGACATTTCAAGCTCAGATTGATGGCGGGAGTTGGACTTATGGTTCTGCGAAAATTTGGCATGGTATTTAAGGAGAAGTTGGAGCAGGGTATTGGTAGATTATTCTGCGGTCTGAGTTAGAATATGAAACTCGTGAAATATAAGAGCTCTTCATCACGAGGATCCTTTGCTGTACTGGAGACAGAGGCTATGGTTTCTTGAGAGGAGATGAAGTATTATACGCTTTTGTTTCACGGGATATTATGGCTAGCCTTAATACATGCATTCTAGGAAACATTAGATACGAATTGTAGGAATGTTCCACTTCTGCCTGAGAATCTCCAAATAAAGAGAGACAAAGGACAATGTTTCAATAAATGAGACTTGAAGTGCATAAATGCAACACGCTCTATGCCCCAAGGCTCCCTCTTCTCGTGCAGCCTGTGCTTTTGCAGTGTAAGCGAAGGATATTAATTGATGACATTCTTTTTATTTCTCTGTATTGGAGGCAAAGCCAAAAACATGATACATAACATAACTTCTTCCACAGATTTTGTTTTGCTTTTCTCACTAAAAGAACGAAACGGCACATTATTATGTCTCTTTACACTAAGAGTTAAATGTCTCTTTACACTCAGAGTTTCTCTGTCCAATTTTATATTGTCTTATCGTATTTCATAAATTATAACTATTTATTTATACAGATCCTGTATAAATAAATGTAGGACCTGTATAAATAAATGATTGAGATTTATAGGACAGAATAAGACACCATAAAAATGGACATAAAATCTTGTCCCTCTCGTACTCTTCGCTTTGGTTTTTACAAGTGGCTTAGATCCTTGGGTATTACACCCCTGGACTTGTACTTTTCAGTTTAACCAGTCGAACAAAGTAAACATAGACATGAGCATCCAGCCAATTGAGATTTTCCTATGTGGGTGTTTCGAACAATTCTAGCTCATACGGTGGTTGGCTTCTTCTGGGTGGCAGACTTTCATGTAAGATCACTGAGGCATTTAAAAAGCGCTGTGCTGTGCCTATGGCCCAATATAATAAGCAGATTACTTATAGTTACGGATAGCAATGGGATGGATATCTACTGCCGGCAGTCTGGATTTGGTCTAAAATTTAGTGGGCCTTTTAAATAGCATTCCGACTTTAGTTGGCCTTTCAATATACAGAGACGGAATGAGATAAAAATTTAGAAACGGAACAGAACAAAAATTAGAGACAGTGATGTGTTTGGTTGCGGTGGACAAAGCAGAAAAAAAAATTTATCTCCGTCCTGGGGACAGAAATGTGTTTGATTGCAGTGAACAGAACAAAAAATAGTGTTAATGACAAAAATGCCCCACAGTATAATATATTGGAAAGATGTAATTCATTGATTATTTTATAATTGTTTCAATATTTATTTGAAATGTATTTGTAATTTGTTAATTACGATGAAATAAAATGAAAAATTAGGCATATTTATTGAAATACGAAACCTAAAAATTAACTATTATGAGTTATAGAATTAAAAAAATCCTACAAGTTAGATATTCTAGTACATAATAATTTAATAAAACATATAACCATTCATAGAATTAATTACATAATAGGTTTAAAAAAATCCTACAAGTTAGAAATTCAAATACATAATAATTTAATATATCATTAAGCATTCATTGAATTAATTACATAATGGGTATAAATAATCGTACAAGTTAGATATTCTAGTACATAATAATTTAATAAAATATCTAAGCATGCATCGAATTAATTAAAGAATAGGATAACATAAATCTTACAAGTTAGAAATTTTAGGACATAATAATTTAATAAACATTATTAATATTTTTTATGTGAAATTTGGAGAACTCTAATAATATGTATATTTACCCTTAACTATTAGAGAGGTTGTTTCTAGAACATCTACTAATATGCATATTATTTTTTATATAAAAGTGAAATTGTTTAAGACAAGAAGAGCATTTTTTTGAATGATAGAATAGGCTGAACCCAATAACTAAAATATTAAAAATGAAACCGAAACGGCAGATTCTCTGACTACATTCCAATATCTCGCTCCAAGTGACTCTGGCTGAATATTTTATATACCATGAATGACACACTTTATTCTTATGATGATCTTTCTAAACTAGCACAGGCTTCTCGACAAATGTCTCTTTTACTACGAAGATCCCCAAATTCTTATTACGCTTATGTAAAAGATGTTTTTATTTGCATTCATGGAATTAATTACATAATAGGTTCAAATAAATCCTACAAATAACAAAGTTGTTTTTTTTTGGTTGGTAAATCAAGCTAGAAATTTTAGGACATAATAATTTAATAAAACATCTAAGCATTTATGGAATTAATTACATAATAGGTTAAAATAACTCCTACAACCAAAAAATTCTAATATATAATAATTTAATAAAACATCTAAGGATTTAATTACATAATAGGTTAAATCTACCAAAATACTGGCGCAAGTCTTTTACAGTTGCTTCCTGTGGAGGCCTGCCAACAAAGATCTTTTTGCCCATCTAATACAAGGCATTACAGGTGTATACACGTTACACTCATAATCAGAAGAAGCAACCACGTGTTCAGCCTACTGAAGATGGGAAAAGCATTAAGGATTGAAGAGGTTGACCAGTTCAGTTCTATTTTTAGTTGTTGAATTTTTCTTTAAGCATTTGTTAGTATTTTCCGTATTGTAAGGAGGGGATCTCCACTTTCAGTTATTTCCATTATCTTTGGAGGATGTGACTCCATGATCAAGTCATGATTCCATTGATGTAAAAATGGTGGTTTACATCCTGTATAAATATTCAATAATCATCAATGAAGAGGGGGCTTGGAAATCATTACAGTTTTGAGTACTATAACTCAGAGGTTTGAGGTTCCCTCTAATTGAGCCTTTCAATTCTTCAAGATTGGTCGCAAAAAGAATTCCACGTCCTCTCCCTCACAAACACCTTCCATTTCCATCCACGAAAGACCCCTAACTCGATCACAGGTTCGGGACCCTAACACCATCCCTCTAGCAGGTTGACCCAATGAGAAGAGAAATAAATATAGAAATCATTAATAGAATGAATAATCAAGAACATATTTTGTAATTGCACCAACTTCCGTAAAATGAGCCTGGATGGTCATATAAGGTAGGAGCTCCTAGTGCTGCATATCTAGTTGCTGCTGAAATATATGCATTGTATGCACCATAACCACCATGAGACATTCTTCCTACGGGCCTGAAATCATCTTCCTAACAGTACAGAGTTAACATTAACTTCACCTCTGAATGTAGAACTTATCAAGGGCTATTGCAATATACATATCCTGGAACTAACAAATGCAATTTAAGTTATAATTTAAGAGGAAGAGCATTCAATCACGGATATAAAGCTAGGTAGATATGTTAGAACATGCCTTTGGTGTTCTCGATCAACAACTACAGTAGAACCTTCTAATTCATGTGATTCAGCCATCAAATTGTCCACAGAATCTGCAGCATGGAAAGGGGATTATTCCTATGAGTTGCAACTTAATTACATAATATTTGAAAACAAATGCAATTTCCAAAGAAAAACTTGGGAAAGCAACCATTCTTTCTTTCTATTTTGTTTAGGGGGGATAAGGGAGGGGGATTAGCAACCATCAAAAGCCAAAGGACTGTACACAATATGGAAAACAAAGCAAAGGATGCATGTAGGAATGACATCAGAGCATGCACAACAATGATATTAGTGGTCGCACCTGCATTTGCAAATGTGATAAATCCTATCCCACGATGTGTTTTTGAGTTATGATCCTGTGCACAGCATCAGTTAACAAATACTCTGTTAAAATAACAGGGGAGAAAAACCACAACTGTTTCCTGGTGTAAGCAAGCAGTGTGAAATGAAATAGAGAAATTGATATAGAGATGACCTTTGGCATGTATAGATCTATTATCTCGCCATATTTCTCAAAATGACTGCAAACAAGAAGTGTATATACAATTATGCCTATTCCACATTTGACTTAATAAATAATATACAATGATAAAAACAACAAAAGGTTAAAACAATCAGACGATCTCCCTGGCCATGTCATGATCCTTTACCTACGAAAAGTTGCTTCAGTAACAGCTGGTGCTATCCTGGCAACAAATATCCTGGTCACTTTTTTTGCAGGGGCTCTCATTTCTTCCTGCCAAATGAAACAAGTAACTGGTATACAAGTGCTGCTACATTGTATCGGCATTTGAAATATCCTTAAATTCTAAAAGGACAAAGATAGAAGGTTGTAAAATTAGTTCACAATTTTGAAATCAAACCTTTGGAGTAGCTACTTTTACTTCCAACATTCTTTTTCCAAGAAAGTGTTCGCTTGATAGTGCATTCTGTGAAAACAAAAATGTCACAAGCATTTCAACTTAGGAAACAAGCTCCATTTCACAAAAGAGCTGATAATAACCTTGGCATCTTCCTCTGACACAAATGTCACATATCCAAAACCACGAGATCGACCAGATGACCGCTCCTGAAAATGCAATGAAAAACAATGAATTTATCCCCGCAAAAAAAATTTGATGTATTAATATCAATAATCCACAATTATGACGTGCAACAACCAAGCTGTACAACTGTTGCCTGCAACAATCTAAATATTTTAGATTATCATAACTCCATCACAAATGCGCTTTAAATCCAAGTAGGATATATCAACCTTAAGATCTTAAACATCTCAATATCTACTTCTATCTTTCCTAGAATGCTGCTAATTGCAGTAAGCACTAACAAATGCATTAGGTAGGAACAGCAGCACTCCACTAAACCAAGACAAATTGTTGATCCCAACACCAGAACAACAAATAATTTAATTTGAAGCAATCAAACTGCTAAGAAACTAGAACCAAAGCATTACTAAGCTCCAGAAAGAAAGTCCCTATTGTTAAAGATTTAGTCGATGAAAAATGTTAGCAAACATGCTTATAATGGTTTCAATATCACTTTGTCCATGGTAAATATAAGGCCTTTCACAAGTTATTAATTTTTATAGCATTCACCGTCAATGGTTTCCATATGCTACTTTCCAAGTGAAACATTTCATCCACTAAACCAAATTGCCTCATGCAATAATTAGGACAAGATACTTCCTAAAGTGCAGCGTCAAATTTTCAAGCTGTAAAGCCCTGCCCACTGAAAGCCGGGTGAAGAAGAATATTAAAACCAGAAATCAAACGTTATAAAAGCAAATTCAAATGCAAGCAAGACGTCCGCATGTATAAAACATAAAAAACAAAAATTCAACAACATGCATACAAAAGCTGCAATGTAAATTCAAGAACAACTTAAAAATACAAGCCTGGAATCCACAAATATAAGGTGCTATGTAGATATCCACAATATATATATGTATATATATATAGATATGTATACATATATATATATATATATATGTATAAGCTGCTATGCTGTCCAACAAATCATTACAGTAAAGCACAATCGTCCAAACATGAATATTCATCAAACCAATTAATGCAAAAGCTGGAGTTCTTAAAGGTATAAAGTGAAAATGGTCGACCTTCATGACAATACAATCCTCTAATTCCCCAAATTTGTTCATATATTCTCTTAAACCTTCTGTATCCACTTCCCAAGGAATGCCAAGAACCTACAATGCACAATCACACAAGAACATATCAATCAATCAAACCCACATATAAAAGTCAAACTTCATCAATTATTTGCAAAGTGCAACAACGAAAAACTAACCACAAGCTTTCGCTCCATGAGGAATTAAGAGCAATTTGTGCAGTAGACAAAAGGGGAATCAGAGAAACGGAGATGGAGAAACCCAAACCCTCAAAAAACCAGGTGAAGGAGAGTAAATCGCTCTCGAACCTCTCTGATGGCTAACAACCCTCTTCTCTCTCTCTCTCTCTAAAACTCTCACACTCCTCTTCCTCTTCCTCGTCGCTCCCTGCACATGACAAGCACACCTCTTTCTCACAAAAAACTTAATCGTCATCGTCATCATCATCTTCATCTAATACCAAAATCTAAATCACCGTACGTTAATTCCTCAATTTACACGAACCAAAATTTGGATCTTTACAAGAGAAAAGAAGAAAGATTAAATCTTTTTGGAAACATGTGATTTTAACCATGAATTTACCCGCTCGCTGACCTTTTTCGATGGAATCGAAAGTTTCAAAAGAAAACCTTAAATTTCAGGACTCACCTCTCTCCCTCCCTCTCAAATCCCTCTCTGACCTCTCCTCACCTTCCTCTAAACCTCTCGTTCCTTCGCTCGCACGCGCCTCCTCTGTCTCGCTTCGACCTCCACCAGCCACTACCGAAGTTGGTGCCCTGTTTTAGAAGTGACCAGCTAGTGAGTTAATCCTATGATGGGCTTGCTCTTAACAACCCACAGCCCGACCACTGGACTATTCTTAGCCAGATGAGCCCAGGTTTCTGCTACCCCATTCTAATTCTATTACTCCAACTTCTTGTGGAATATTTATTTTGGACTTTCAATTCTTTTACATATTTATTTATTTATTTACTTTTTTTCTAAGAACTTTAGAAAGTACAATAATTATTAAAACATAATAACTATTATTTGTGACTGTACAATATATACATACACACGTGAAAATTGTCATTTCTATTTCATAATTATAGATTTTAGTTTTTCATTTGAGTAAAGTGAGTGTGTCATGTATTCATCAGTAAAGCAATGTCGTAAGGATGGACTCAAAAGAAATTCTATTTTGATCAATCAGCAAAAAGATCATAAACG
Organism: Erythroxylum bequaertii; assembly: GCA_024520955.1. Classification (NCBI taxonomy): domain Eukaryota; kingdom Viridiplantae; phylum Streptophyta; class Magnoliopsida; order Malpighiales; family Erythroxylaceae; genus Erythroxylum; species Erythroxylum bequaertii. The sequence goes on from JANIJF010000009.1 coordinate 23,929,512, forward strand.
ATTAAACAAATCACCGAATTTTCTTGTAATACATTGTGATTGTACACTTAAAATGATATAGGCACCACCTTTTCTGCAGGATTTTGCAATGATAAGTGATCAATCATCTTGTGTTAAATCGAAGTGTTGGACAACTCTAGAACAGCATATATCATATGTTTCCTTATCAATTGTAGTCAATGATCAACTTTTTCTTACATCCAAATCGGAGGCACTCCTGAAATACGGATCTTGAGCTCGGAGGTACAACGATACTTGTCCTAGCCGTGTTATATTAGTGTAGTCTTGAGGGTTGTGAGCCGACAAACCAGGGAAGAGGAGTCCATACCATCTAATAAGCTTGAGCACCCAACCTTCTCTATACTCTGGCCCTTTTATATAGGGTATAATGAAGCTTCTTATCAGCTCCCAAATCGCAGTAAAAAACATGGGAATTGCAGAAAATGTTGTGAAGTAATTCTTATATGGTTCCTCTGGTACTATCTGCATCAAAAATGACAGTCAGTCCCAAAGTTCATGAGCTCAATAGTTCAATACCTCACCTAGCTAGCTATCATACCTTTCCTTTATAGCAGCTGTTAAAGTAGAGACAAGTCCCGAAGTGCTTGAACAGAAACGTAGAATCGTCGTCTGTCAGTAGCCTAGTAACAACATCATTGGAATAAACAAACCTCAGGTACTTAAAACCGTAGGTTTGCAACAAGCTTTTCATGAATCTCAAGAATTCCGTATCCCCAACCCTTGGCTGTCCAAATGTGTAGACACCCTCTAAGCTTTCTAATAACTCTGCCTCACCATGCAAGGCTAGAACGGCTGGGAAGAGAATTGCGAGCGCACCACCCATGCTATGGCCTGTTAAAATGAACTTGGTCCTCCTGTTTTCTTTCAAGCGTTTTCTCAGCTCTTCCCTGATAGAGTAGTAAGCTATCGGTCTGTCGGTTTCTTGTTCAATCTCGGGTGGCCAACCTTCATTAATTATTAGCCCCAACGCTTTGATAAACCCACCATGAATTTTTCCCATTTGAGGAAACTTGTACCAGGAGATATCCATATCAGTACACCAATCGTCGGGATTAAAGGCTTCAGTGCCTCTAAAGGCCACTACAATCAAGTCTTGGTCTCCAGTTTTGTCGTGAAACATGAAGGCTTGAGTTGAACGCTTTCTTTGAAAATCTAACAAGAAAATGTTACAGTGACGAGGATAAGAATATCAAGGAGTAGCTTATAATATAGTCAGATGTTACTGCATGTTCACGCAAGGGGATGCTTGAAATAGAGTGTGTTTCGCACCATTCCAAAAGTTGTCATATACAAGTAATTCCATCTGCATCATATTATAGACTATATATGAGTTCATAACTTGATGATATTAACGTAAATTCGAGGAGAAACATCTCATTAAATCAGCTCGAATTGGAGTTCCAGCATTAAAGCCTATTAAATTTTGTAATGTTTCTACTTTCTAGTGATTTAACCTTCCAGTGATTTGTGACAACATTTTCGACAATGGCCTTATTCTCGTATGCAATCTTGGCAGCCATAGCACTGAGTGCACTGTAGTATCTGCAATCTCCAGGTTTAATGTTCTTGTCCAAGTCTACACGGCTGTCTATATGTCCCATGAAAGACCGAAAATTTTCAGATTCTTTGACAGGCAATGTCACCTTACCTATACAAAGATCATCAAGTTCGTAAGTTTCGCGTATATAAACATCAAGACATTCTGGCAAGAATGGAAGTAGTATAGCTTATGACTGACTAGTGAGCACTAACCTCGAATAGCATTTAACAAGAGCACAAAAATATTACGATTACAGGATACAAGATTCAACCACGTATTCAACCATGATCCATACAGAAACATTGGCTTGGCCATAGATTGAAGGAATTTTTGCACTAGAAGAGAACTGAAAATGATCCATCCATGATGTAGGCTATCGTATTTCCCTTCTAGGGACTCTACACATGCCCTTTTCTCTATTTCATGGTTCAAAAACATGCGAAAGAGATTGACGTAGGTCACTTCGTCAGGTCTCAAAACCACATAATTGCCTGAGAACTTGAGAGAACTCATCGCCACAATTGAGGGAATAGAAAAAGGAAGAAGATTCGTGACTTGGCTGTGTCATATCTCAACTTCAGATCCGTGCATTATGTATAGGGCTTGTTAGACAAGAAAGCATGAAAGCTCAGTATTGTAACATAAAAAGTAGATTAATATGATACTAAGTTACCTATCTTGTTATCGGATTGACATTTTACTATACATTCTTGATCACTTTTTATAGCCTTGTGTATTCCAACTCAACTTTTTAGTTGGACAATATATAAGAGAGAGTTTACAATGAAACGAAAAAGAAAAGGAAATGTACAAGAAAAGAAAAGAAAATCCATGTCCAGGGAGTCAGGGACCGTTGCCATTGGCTAATTGCTTAGACGTGGAGAGTTTGTATATTCTCGCTGTAGTTACACCAAAAATTTCTTTTTGGAAAGTGAGACCACAGAATAGGATCCCAAGAGTGTCTTGAAAGAAAAACCAGATGTGCCTCGCTGATATTTGTGCCTTTCATGATCCACGTTTCGCATACTTCACGTTGGAGCAAACAGAAAAGCAAAATAACTGAAGTAGTATCAAATTAGTTAAATGCAATTTAGCTTCTCTTTGGTTGGGCTTATACCAATAGAGTTTTTGTCAAAAAAATTTCTTTTTGCAGGTTTTTTTTGAGAAAAACTTTTCTAGAAAGCCAGTTGATTATTTAGAGGTCGTTTGGTTCCACTTCTATTTTTTTGTTGTCGTTTTTAATTTTTTTTTTATTTTTTTTTGTTCTTTTTTTTTACTTAAAAA
>JANIJF010000009.1:23949416-23960780 GCA_024520955.1 Erythroxylum bequaertii
GCATTAATGAATTTAGTTTCATCTTATTCAATGATCAATATATGTATGTTCTATATATTCATTCATTATAAAATCTCAATTTTTATTAATCAGTTGAAAATTTTAACTTTAATTAATTTAATTGATTACTTTAACTATAATTTCTTTCTTTCATTTCATATAATCATATCCTCCGTTAATGAATTTAGTTTCATTTTATTGATTTGATCAATACATATACATTTCATATATTCATTTATTATAAAATCTCAATGTTTATTAATCATTTGAAATTTGTAATTTCAATTAATTGAATTGATTCCTTTAATTATAATATAGTTTTTTTCATTTCCTATAATCATATCCTCCTTCATTAACGAATTTGGTATTCATTTTATCAATATGTACGTTTTATTCGTCCCCCACCTTGTAGGTGAGCGCTAGATAAGTCTTAGAGTTACTTGTATTCCATCGTTGTACATAACTCTTATTTTTTGTATAAAATCTATTGAATTACAAAAAAAAATATGTACGTTTTATATATTCATTCATTATAAAATCTCAATTTTTATTAATCAGTTAAAATTCGTAACTTCAATTAATTGAATTGATCACCTTAAGTATAATATTTTTCTTTCATTTCCTGTAATCATATTCTCCTTAGTTAATGCATTTGATTTCATCTTGTTCATTTGATCAATATATGTACATTTTATATATTATGAATTATGAAATCTCAATATTTTATTAATCAATTGAAATTCATAACTTTAATTAAATGAATTGATCACTTTAATTATATTCTTTTTCTTTCATTTCTTATAATCCTATCCTCCTTCAATAAAAAATTTAATTTAATAAAAATTAATTAAAATTTTAATTAAATAAAATTCCATTAAAATTTTTTTTTTTAAGTTAACAAAAGTAGGGCTTGGCCCATGCCCGGCTTAGCTCACTGCCATCTCCAGTTAGTAGACTTCTTTTGTTCGTTGGTGAGTTGTGACTGGTTGTTGCTAATGGAGCTCGCCTGATTGATGGACGTGTGCTATTAGAGGCTTACTGGTGGATTATTGAACACGGGCATGATTAGAGATAAGCGACATGTGAAGAACCTGGAAAAATAAAAGAAGCAAGTTAATGTTTTGTTATTTGCTTTTTTATATCCTAAAATTTTAACATTTTATTTATTTTTTGTTTATTTATTTAAAAATAATTAATCCCTTAAAATAAAATTGTTTGCTAATATTTGTAAGGCCTTATGTATTTTAGTAATCTAAAACGTAAGGGATTTAATTCCAAAGTTTTAAGTTTTGTAAGGCATGATGTCACCATATTCATTTTAACATTCTGGAATTAAAGAACTGTTACCTTAAAATTGAGTTAGATAAGGCATGATCTCGCCTTAAGAATTTTAGCAGTCTGGAACTTTAGGTCTTTTACCTTGAAAACTTAATTGTGTAAGACGTGATCTTGTCTTATGAATTTGGGTATTCTGGAATTTAAAGGATTCAATTTCATAAGGTTGAGTTACATAAGTTGTGACTTTGCCTTATGAAATTTAGTATTCTACCCAAAAGACCAAATGATTCCTTAAACTAACAAAGCAACTACACAAAAGCAAGCATATTATACCTATAAATAATTGTAATAAAACTAATAAAAATCATCATATTTGGGTTACCTCCCAAAGAGCACAATTGTTCAATGTCATTATGTTTGATAAGGCTTTTTCTTCTCAATCTTCTATGTATTAAAGAAGTGAAAAATCAATATCTATCAAACTTGAGACTGACATATCGACGTAAATGATTTTAGTCTATGTATATTTAGCTTGAAGATCTTTTTTTGTATTTAAACTCTTTATTTCCACTGCACAATAAGGAAATACATTAGTGATAACCAAAGGACCAACCTATATAGAATTTAACATACCTAGCATAAGCTTTAATCGAGAATTATATAATAACACTTTCTTTCCTACCTCAAATTGCTTTCTCAATATCATATTATCATGGAATAATTTGGTTTTCTCTTTGTAAATTCTCAAATTCTGGCAAGTGTCCAACCTTAGTTCTTCTAGTTCTTGTAATTGCAATTTCTTTGCCTCCCCAAAATTTTCTAAATCCATATTGCAACATTACACTACCTAATAAGCTTTATGTTCAATCTTCATCGATAAATAACAAGTTTTACTAAAAAACTAATCGGTAAAGAGACATTTCTATTAGTGTTTTGTAGGTTGTATAGTAAGCCCAAAGAGCATCATCTAGACATAACTCTAACCCTTTCTTCCCAGATTTACTATCTTTTCTAAAATAGATTTCACTTCTCTATTTGATACTTATGCTTATCCATTTGTTTGAAGATGATATGTAGTGGCTACTCAATAATGCACCCTATACTTTTTAAATAAAGCTGCCACTGTCATTTGGCATCTTTCTTTTTATCCTTTATTTAACCTTCTAAAGATGATTTCAGGTAATGACTCTTCTTCAAATAAATAGATATATTTTAGGTGATTAAGTCAGACTTTTTAATTCCATCTCCAAAGCCTGCAAAATATACGGTAACATTAAATAAATTGAAAATGAATATTATAGTAATTTCAGTATTTAAATTTTTTAATTCTATTAAGATTGATGGTAATGATTCTACAACTTCACAAGTTTCACCAACTTGCTCATTTACTTCCAATTTAGCATTAAACTTCAACTCATTACCAACACTTTCTTCTTCAAAAATATCATGCACAGTTAAATATATATTATACATATGATAAATAAAATAAAATTTGTTAGGACTTTATTGCTTCAAAAATATTAAACTTCACTATCTCTTTATCAAACTTAATGGAAAGAGTTCATCATCCACATGAACTTTTGTTTTTTTATCATTAGCAACTTTTCCAACAAAATTGAAGCTGAATATTTTGCACTATCTCTATCCATTTTTAAGATGTAAAATTTCACAAAAAATACGAAACCATTAATATGAACTAAAACATCCTCTATAACAACAATATGATGCATATAAGAATGATCAACTATATTAAAAATCACATTAGTTTCTAGCAAAAAATTTAGATTTAAAGCTTGGTAAATTAATTATGGTATGACATTGATAAATGTACTTAAGTTTAGCACAACATGCTCAATTTTCTTATACCCAATGACACAAGAAAGTGTAAACATACTTGAATCTTTGCATTTTTCTAGTAATTATCTTAGCTGATACATTTTACCCAAAATTATTCTCCCATTACCCTTCAACTTTCTATTATTTATGCATAGTTCTTTCAAAAAAACATATTTTAGAATTTGCTTGATGGATTCTGGAAGTAGTATATTGATCTATACCTTTTTGAATGTCTCTAAGATCTCTTTCTCATATTTCTCTTCTTTTGATTTAGCTAATCGGTAAAGTAAATGAGGTACATATGCATTAAATGATATAGGTAGAGAAAAATCAAAGTTTACCTTCGTTGTAACACCCGCATACTCCATAGGAGGATATGCAAGGTCACACAAAACAGAACCGAAACAATTTAAATCATACCAAACATTCCTTACATACATTTCCATAAACTCAAACAAACATACATAACATATCATTAAATGTTGTTGTAAATAAATCATAATATTCATCATTTATAATGCACTTATCAAAATACATGCCTTAAACAAAATCCATCCTGTAATAAGGTTATTATAAACCATTAAACAAAATACAAACTAACTGTTATTGCCAGATACAACTCAGAACTCAAACAAAACAACTTCTAAAACAGAACACATTCTTCTTGGCCTCCGCGGTTGTCTTTGTCCCAATCCCAAACCTTCTTATCAGAACCTACACGAAGGTAAAACCATCATGCTAAGCAATATAGCTTAGTGGGGAATAACTAAACATAATGCATAATGGTGGCTGTTTCTAACAGTTGTCTAACATTCATATATACAGATTTAAATCATATCACAACAATCTTTAATTATTCATAATATAGAGTAATCCAAACATTATTTCTCAGAACATAATATGATTCATCAATCAATACAGAACATTCTTGCATCAGAACAAAACTCATAAATATCATAACAGAATGTACAAGTATTAAAATTAAATATTAGAATACGATATAATCCTTTCAAATAAAAATATGACTTATATTAGAATAGAACTTGTTTTGTATCAAATCAGAGCTTATCTCTTATTAGAACATAACTTGTTTATATCAAAACTAAACATGCATCAGAATACAAAATAAGTTAGACTGCTAATCCTTTTTACAGAAGTAGGAAACGGGACTAGAACAGAAAATACCATGATTGGTATCTGAAACATGAGAGACTTAAGTCTCTGAAATAGAAGACACATAAGTGTCTAAAATCAGAAGACATCGAAGTGTTTGGTACAGAAGACACCTTAGTGTCTAGTTACAGGAGACACCTTAGTGTCTGGTTACAGGAGCAGTTGCAGGCCCTTCTAGGCATACCTATTTACCCACGACTAGGGCTTAAAAGTTTTAAAACAAAACATTTTAGAATTTCATGTAAATGATGTAGCATATAACATATGACCTTATTCATTTGATCAAACTTAACATGCCTTATAAATACAAACATATAAATTAAAACATCAATAAATGTATTGAGTCATCACACATTATGTATATTCACACAATTAGAAAACACGTCTAATACAATCCCAATCATCAAACTCCTTGGACAATTGATGGTTCAAAACTATCACAATATCAAAATCACATAACAATGAAATAATGAATAAGTATGAATTCATTTTCTTATGCTCAAACTGAATCCATTCATTCTCACTTGAACATACTTATCATGCTTTATAAGCATAAGCATTTGTAATAATGCACTAATGAATATATTAAGTAATTACATTTTACATATACTTACCTAAGTTCCCAATTCTCAAACATACATAACTAACACATCACTTTTATCATTTAAAACACATTTGTGTCTATAAGTATACTTCATTCCTTTAACAACTTATAAGTTCCAAAATTAGAAACTTTGTTATCTAATAACACCTTCTTTAAGTTATTACTTCAATTAAAAATTCAAATCTTATTCAACCTTTAATGACCTTATTCCACATCAAACTAGATTCATTTTACACCTTAATTAAGTCCGATTAAACTATTATAAAGTAGATTAACCTTATATGGTCCAATAATTGCCCAAAACCAATCTTTTCTCCTTCCTAAATGCTTCCCAAGGCCGTGGGAATAAGCCTTTTAAATCCCACGATTGTGGGAGCAGTTTACTCATCCACAATCTCCAATTTGTTTCCAAAACTTAACTTCTTTCCTTCCATTCGACACACCTTCACCAAAGACCATCAATTTCACTTCAATTCTACCTTATTCAAGCTTCAATACCTTATCAAATTCATGTCCAAACCAATTCAAAAATTATTCATTAAGTAACTTACAAATCAATATCTTCCACAAATCAAAACCAAACCAGAAGTTATCATACAAGGATCATTTTTTCAGCATTTATTTATCATTATCTTAACAAATATTTCATGCCAATTCAATTATCATAAATCTTGTATTAATACATGCTATCAAATTTAGTAACCCCTTACCTAATTACCTTCAAGTTCCTTCTTCAAAGAACTAATCAAACCAGCCCTTATGCAACCAAAACACTTCTGAAATAAGAATTCCAAGAGAAAATGACCCCAAAAAATCCAGAAGTTGACAGGAAATGAGAGAGTTTTGGTGGAGGGATTGTAAGATAGTGAAGAATGAGCAAAACAAAAAAAAAGACTTCAGTAGAAACTTGCCTCATCCATTGCTAGGTCTCATGAAATTGTAACAACATATGTCACTATAAATGTCTTTCATTTGTCCCATATTGGAGCTGCCAATTGTAACCAAGATATTAGGCCATTTGTCTCTCAGTTATTGCTGCCACTTGTCAATTTACTAACTATGTCTTTTGTCAATGCATCAACTATGCCAAATGTCACTAACTCATAGGCTTAGTCATTCCAATTTTCATATACCAACTTATCTTACCACTTGACAATTTTCCTAGTCTAAATGTACATTTAATACCTCAATTCTCTAATGGTATCAATTAATTTCAATTCACTAAGTATGATCCATTAAATCAAAATTCAAGTCATATGCAATTCTCAATCATCTCACAATTTTTAACACCTTTCATACATGTACTTTCATGAACATGTAACATTCCAACTAGGGTACAATTTAGGGCCTTACATTAGTTGCATCTTAAGATGGAACCGTTAGTGTTATGATCTAGAAGCCAATCATTAGATAGTTGTATTCTAGCAATTATGTTCATGAATTGGATGGTTTATATCATTTTGCATGAGTTTTCATTATTTATAGATTATTCGAGTTGAGGACTCGGATCGTGGAACTTTGTAACAGAAAATAATGATTACTTTGAAATGTCGCTAAAACATGGAATATTAATTGACCACTAAAAGATTAGTGTGTGGATTAAAAGATGGTGAAGTTCTACAAACCATTCGATAAGGAGTTATTGGTTTAATCACACAGATACATAATGGAGATTATGGTATTCGATAGACCCTAAATGAAACATTATTAGGATTATGTTTATGTCATTAATGTTTCATACATGTTTTGAATTCTATGCTATAAGATGTTCATTTTCTCACATGAGAAATGTGTATTCGTTGGCATTGTCCAACGCTAACCATAACAGGTAGCTATACAGATAATGCCACAATATGCGTAACTTATATAGAGGATAAATGTTCATCAAGAATACTGTTGTTCGTCGTATATGATATGAGCGATAAAGTCAATGGGCCCTTGATAAAGTAATATTGTGTGCATGCAATATGGTCAAGAAAGAATAAATTGGCAAGAATGACATATTCTAATATTCCATTTATTTAGGATATTATCAGACACGGGCAATTATTGCTTCGGGATCATGACTTGTGTACGATACTTATCATCATTGTCATTTCAGTAATTATAATGTATTTTTCCAGAAACAACTTATGATGTATAGAATTAAAAGGGGTTGTAATTTTATTGTCAACATCACATAGATCCCAATGGGTCACACTAGAAAAGATTTGATTAGAAAAGGGAAATTATTCTAGTATATCATATGGAGATACGAATATAACAATAAAATTAATTATAAGCGTTATAATTATTTTAGTCATCATATGGTATTAGAGTAAATGTTATTAGATAACAAATTTAATCCTAGATAAATTTGTTTGATATGTATGACATGTCATAAAAATTTATTGCTCATCAAAATAATGCATATAATTATATGGTATAGTTATATGGCAATTGGGTCAAATGTTTAAATTATTTTGAAACATAAGATAAATGAAAAAGTTGCTTTTAAAATGAAAATTAACATGGCCAAGTAAGAACATGAGTTATCCATGAAATGAACGTAAAGATGTGTTTAAAGCCCTATGACTAAGATACCCTTTTTACTTTGTTTTGGACTTTATTTACACAAGGGCATTTTAGACAATTAAAGAACCTTTTTGTTAACCCTAATTTATCCAAAAGGCAAGAGTATTTTCAGATTTTTGGAGAGACTCCTAGCTGCTACCGTTTTCTTCTCTGCTCTCCCACGGTTTTTGGCTTTTTCCTTTTCTCCTTTGTCTTCCTCTAAGATGATTATCTTTATCCTTCTTGCAAGACACAAAAAGCTTTGCCATTTAGCACATGTGTTGAGCTATCAATCACCATTTAAATGGTTTACTTTGTGGATTTTCTAGGATTAAAAATAAGCCATTGAAAGACCATCTAGCATTGGGAACCATTGGATTTCTAATCGATCTTTGGTGGGTACCTTAGAGTGCATCTCATTTGGTGCAAAGGAGACACAACCGTGAGCAAGGAGACATAGTCGTGAGACCTTCTATTTGGTTTGGAGACCAACTTCTAGGTATAATGGTTCATATGTTTTAATTATGTGTTATTTTGGTATGTGAAATGGTTGCAAGACAAGATCGTTTGGGTTTTTGTTGGTTTTATTTTTTTAACCCACTTCAGCCCTCACAAAATCGACATTAGTATCTTGCTTAATGTAATTCATTCATTTGAGGCTTGCATGCCTATTATATTTGGAATGGGGATTCTAAAATGTAATTTTGATTTCCTTTTAAGATAGTTCTACATTGGGATGGGTTTTAAATTTTGATGTTTTGATTCAACCATAGAGATGGTGAAGAAAACAATGAGATGCGGGAAATTTTTCCAAAAAGGCCACACAAAACTCGCAACATATGTTGATATCATTTGCGTTGCTATGTTTTTCATAAGTTAGGTATGAATGTATATTGACAAGACTGCCATAAATAAACTCGAAAGATAGGGATTAACAATTTCTTGAGTTATATGGAATAATTTAAAATTGTAATTAATATGATTGACAAATTGTGTGACAATTTGATCCCTAATTTTTGAAAAAGAAATGTCCCATATAATATTAAGTCATTTTCCCTCCTTGATTTATCCCCATCAAATTATCGATCGTTAAATGACGGGATCCACTTTGTGGGCGTTAGTTTCCATCTTTAAGAATCATGGGGTATGTCAAACATGTCAAATCAAATAAAGCAAGGTTAACTTAACAAGTAATCAAAACGGTTTTAGACCCTGGGGAGAAGTTTTTTAACGTTAGATGTTAACAAACTAAGAGTTGCATGTGATGTGATTAGCAAATAGTTGCTTACCTAAAATAGCTAAGTTTAAGTTTCATGCTATTACTGGCTTGTTCTTAATAAAGATAAGGATCTTAGATCTAATACAAAAGGGACTTTTTTTTAGTTGTAGTGGAAGTTTTATTTTGGAAATAAAACATTTATATGAACCTAATTCAAACTTTTCTATATTGTAGATCATGTCAAATCAATCTCTCTTTTTGCGTTCTATATTGGACGAGGAAAAATTGAACCCCAATGGTTCAAATTTTTTAGATTGGCACTGAAACTTGATAAATGTTTCACTCCTAGCTATTAAAATGTCAGAGGGTACCTGTATTAGTGCTCACATGTTCAAGGTAATGAGACTTATGAAGCAATTGGATAGGCTAGGTCTCCTATTGGACCCAGGGTTTTCCACTGACATTGTCCTCAACTCTTTGCTCCATGCTATTCATTGTTCCACATGCATGGGATGGAGAAGAGTTTGGAGGAACTCCATGGGATGCTCAAGATTGCTGAAAATTACATGAAGAAAGGAGTTTCGATGTCGAGGCGGTTCAAGAGGGAGGGAAGAAGATAAAGAAAGGCAGGAACAAGCGCAAAGTTAAGAAAAAGGGAAAAGATGACAAAGGGAAGGCTCAAGTGGTGACTTCAAGCAATCTCAAGCCCAAAACCCCTTTCGTTGTCGAGTGCTTTTATTGTATAGGCAAATGACATTGGAAGAGAAATTGTCACAGATATCTCAAAGACTTGAAGCGTGGAAAGATTTCATCTTCTTCTTCAGGTATATATGTTATTGAGATTAACCTTGCTACCTCTGTTTCTGGTTGAGTATTGGATACCTGATCTTATGCTTATGTTTATTCAAATATGCAGGTATTAAGGGATAGGAGGATGCTTGGAAAGGGCAAAGTGCAGTTGTGCGTTGGGATGGTGTAAATGTTGCAATCATTATTTTTGGGTGCATTGAGTTGCATTTTCCGAATGGGCTTGTAATGAAACTTAAATATGTATATTTTGTTTCGTCCATCTCTCGAAACGCTCTTTTAGACAATGATGGTTTCTCCTTTACCATCTCAAATGGATCTTATTCGATTTATAGAGATGGCTTGTTTTATGGATCTTTTATGTTAAGAATGGTCTACCCTTACTTAAGCATAAATAGGTCTTTAATGTTAATAACAAAAGACTCAAGACTTGTCATGAAAGTACTACTCTCATGTGGCATTGTCACTTAGGTCATATAAATGAGAAGTGCATCAAGAAATTGAAAGAAATAAGACTTCTTGATCAATTCAATTCGGAATCAATTGGGACATACAAATCGTATCTACTTGGAAAAATGCCCAAGATACCCTTCACTAACAAAGATAAGAGGGTAAGTAATTTATTGTGTCTAATACATAGTGATGTATATGGACCAATGAGTACCAATGCCCGAGATGTTTCTTAGTACTTCATCATATTTACTGATGATTTAAATAGATATGGTTATGTTTATTTAATGAGACATAAGTCTGAATCTTTTGAAAAGTTCAATTCAAGAATGAAGTTGAGAACCAACTCGACAAGAAGATTAAAGTATTGCAATCAGATCGTGGAGGTGAATACTTGATTCATAAGCTTGGTGCTTATCTTAGAGAGTGTGGGGTCGTCTCACAACTCTCCCCTCCTATAATGCCACAATGGAATGGTGTTTCTAAGAGGCAGAGTCAAACTTTGTTAGAGATGGTTCGATCTATGATGATTTAAACCAAACTTCCAATCTTATTTTGGGAATATATGCTTGAAACCGTTGCATTCACACTGAATAGGGTTCCATTAAAGTCCGTAGAAAGGACACCATATGAGATATATTTTGACAAAGTGCCTAACATGTCTTTTCTAAAATTTTAGGGTTGCGAGACACATGTCAAACGTTTAACATCTAACAAGCTTGGTCCTAAATCAGACAAGTGCTTCTTTGTGGGGTATCCTAAGGAAAATAAAGGATACTACTTCTATCATAAGTCAGAGAATAAAGTATTTATTGCTTGACATGGTATCTTCTTAGAGAAAGAGTTTCTCATAAGAGGAAGTAGTAGGAGTAATGTTAGACTTGAAGAAATTCAAGAAACAGTACAAGATAACAAGGCCAATGGGAGCCACAATGACCCACCCCTAAATGCTTTTGTTAGTAAAAGTCAAATATAACCAACTCGACAAGTGGTTGTGGAAAAGGCTCATAACTTGCATCCAATTGAATTGACACAACTTGAAGTTAAACCTAAACTGTAGCACCATACTCCCGCAAGACATGTACCTGACATCATAAGTGATAGCCACGAGCTTTCATTTTCTTACATCTGGACAATCATTCTTCTCACTATTTCTATTAACTCAAACTCTTAATAAGTGCTCATGCATGTGACTCAAACTGGGGATCAGTTGGCGTAGTCTGCTATGACATGACTAATATGCATATACATATAACTTGAAACATATTTCAGAATGCCCATATAAGATTGTACTTCTGGGCTTTGATACCACATAAATGTAGCACCCCACTCCCGCAAGACCCGAACCCGACATCGATGATGATATCCGAGTCCATGCCCCCCGAGGGTGGCATGCTAAATCACTCATTCAGTCAAAAATTAGTATACCCCCCTTACGTGTTCT
>JANIJF010000009.1:24438946-24450231 GCA_024520955.1 Erythroxylum bequaertii
TTTTAGGTCATACCTTAACAGAAACCTCAATATATCTCAATCTCATCTAACAATACACATTCTTAATTTTCCTTTTTGTTTTTATTCTAATTTCCTCATTTCATGCCACTTGACACTTCAAAATTTCAAGAAATGTTCGGGGTCCAACATAATATCTCGTATTTTATTTTTCTCATTACACAATTTCTATACTATTATGAAATTCAGTTGTGGAGGTACTCACTATGGAATCTCATTCCATATAAATAAATGTGAAATTTTAAATTTTGTCATATCATTCTCATTAAAGTTCTTCAACATTCACAATGCTAAACTGGTCTTGAGTTTGCTCAACAAATTAAATAATAAATAAAATTTTGATTTATTATTTTAACAATAGATGGAATAATCATTTTTTAAACACATACTAAATAGTTTAATAAGGGATTTAATTTTTAATGGTCTCCTCAAACACACAAAATGCATATAAAATGTGATATATATACAAACATAATGTACTAAAAACTGAATCGATTCAAACGTGAAAATCTTGAATTGACCAACTTTCTTATTCAATTTTCAACTTTTCGGCTCGATTTATTTTAATAATCTTTATTATTAAAAATTGATCAGTTTATTAATTAATCGATTAGTTTTTTTGTAAACTAATTGATTTTTATAAATAAAAATAAACCAATCAATTTTTATTTAAGATTATTCTTTTTCAATTAAACTTCAAATTTTGTATGGGTAAAAGTCTTCCCCTTTAATCATATTTGAAATTCTTCAAATTTATTCATTCTTTAACTGATTTTATGACGATTTATTTACAATTGAATCTTTTAAATTTTAAACATCTTGTTTTATCGGTGTAACTTCTAGTTTATTTTTAAAACATTAATAAAAACATACAATTTATGCAAACATAATCAAATTGGATGCATAAAATATTAAGTCTTATCAAAACTTTTGTGAAACTACAGGTTTGATTTGGTTATGGGTCCTTAAACACAGCCACCATTATTTTTACTCGAATCTTACACGTTCAAGTTGATAATAAGGAACTGTAAAAATGAAGTATTGACTTGTATTACCTTCGACTTCAATATTGACTTTGAAAACTAAGGTTTTGATGATTGAGCCTATACTAAACTTGAAAGCATATCCTTATCATGTACTTTTATTATGGAGCTGCTTCCTTGCATACTTTGCTTTGAAGCTTCATGTCATTAAATTTGAGTTTCAATTTTTAGTTATAATTTTATGTCATCAATTATCGCTTTAACACGTACAAAATTCAGCCAAATATTTTTAATAAAATAGAAACCAAAAATAAGAAATTAAAAAAAAACCATAACAAAAAAATATAGAAATGAAACAAGTCGATCTCTTAAATTTCCAAGAATCAATCGAAAAAGGAGAAAAGAGAATAAACTACTTATAGCATCTTATTCACCCTTTACATGTTTAGAGTTTTAAATTTTTGTTTTCTAATTTCTTTTATGCACAAGTATATTAGGACTTTTGAAAATATATGATTAATTAATAAATTCATACTTTAGAACACAAATTTTCTATTTAGAAATGTAGTGTTAGAATAAAGATAAATAATTATATTTTATTCTTTGATATATGAAAGTATGATATATAAATTTTTATTAAGATTCAAACCATGATAAATGTAACTGATGAAAAATGTTTCTATATGATTCTATGTGAAAATATTCATTAAATTTTGGCCAACTTAACTATGCTTTACTCATGTTGAAAATACATGTTTTATTGATAATGAGATGCATGGATGTAATTACCATATCATTATAAGTACTAAAACTGATAAGTTATTTAAAGTTTAAAAATTCAAATAGTATTAAATCATTGTTATAAAACTGGTATATAACAAAAAATTAACAAAATTAAATAATTTAAAATAAAATTGAAGAAGGAAATTATTATTATCCATCTAAAAAGTTAAAGTTTAATTAAAAAAAGAATTATTGAATGAAAGCTAAATAGTTAATTAGAATTTACAAAAAATTTTAATAACAAAGAATATTAAAATAAACCAAATCAAAAGATTTATCAATTCAACTCTTATACGATTGAACTAATTTAGTTTTATAATCATTGATTAAAAAAAATTAACTCACGTTAATAACATTTTATTTAAGAGACAAAATTGATTTACAACCATATTTTTTATTTAAAAGATAAAATTGAACATCAAAAAATATACTTTAACTCAGTCAAGACTCCAAATGTTCCAAAAGAGAAATTTTATCGACATAATTTGCGCAAATGCAATCAAAATTTTACTATTGATCCATTCATGGAGACCCTCTTTAGAATTTGATGAGAAGACTATACAGAAGATATAAAATGCAACTTGCACTTGAGGCAACTATTTAAATGCAAGATAGCTTCATATCAGGCAACAGGAATGATGTTTCAGTCTTTCTTTTACATTTCTTTTGGTTTTTACCGAGTGCTAAATGTAACAATCAGAAACCAGAACGAATTAACACCATGGTTATAGCTGAGTAACAATCAGAAACCAGAACGAATTAACACCATGGTTATAGCTGAGCCCCAACTATCATTTTTTACTCTTACTTCCTTTTATTTTTGCCATTTCCGTCACAGCATGCCATTCCATTCATGAAGGAAAAAAGCAGATTTGGAAGAAATGAGAATGATTAGGAAAAGGCAAAACAAGAAAAACTTGTATTAACAAATAACTGATGCACAATACTTTACACTTGAGTACACAAACTAGAATACATGTTTAGAAGTCTGGTTGAAGTCAGTAAATGAAGAACTCCAGCAGTTAGTCACATCTAAGCTAGGCACATTCGAGGTTCCTGCAGGATAAACTTGAAGAATTTAATCTTTCATTATATACCACAAAACAAGCCACGCCTGCCCTGTTTTTTACCCGCATGTTATTGATCGCAAAGAAACGATGTTAAATTTTATAAACCTTCCTTAGTCCCACAGAGATTTCCTTGCCTATATCGCAGAGAATTCCTAGTTTATCATAAAGCATAAGATGAGAAAATATACGTACATTATCCAAGGTAAGGTCTACATGTCCTTGCAGTAAGTTCAATTATGGGATTCCTAACCTTCTAGGGCATATGTCTGGACCTATAATCAGGATAAGATCATAATGAATAATTAGTTACATGAAAGAAGTTCAAGTCGCCTTTAATAACTTACTGCATATAAAGTATTGCAAGCCCGTACATGATAAGAACCCTTAGCATAACTCTACCATACAAGATCTCACAGAGGCATAACATTCTAATTTCTAACTCCTACTATACAAGATTTTTATTACTCATGAATAAACAAAACCGCTCGTGAAACTCTGTTCGTTTTAGATTATTTTACCTCAGTCATGTTACCCTCAGGAAAGTAATTTGGTCCTGTACAATTCACATCATGAGCGCCGTCAAATCTGAGTATCCTAAGTTTCCCTTCCTGCATTTATAAAGAAAGGGTTATAAACTTCAAGATTATACACTAAAAATATGTGATTCCACTGAACAATGCACACCTTGGTTCCATAAACAAGACCACCACCAGCAAAAGGATGAAAGCAAGCAACATTCACTTCATCCTCTGCACTAGGAAGCACTCTCACTAGTTCCATGTTCGAAACTCTGTAAACCTAAATAACAAAGATACACTGTTAGACTGCAACCTTCTCAATGTAAAGAGAAAAAGGATTACAAAAAGCTTAATATGAAAAATCATAATGCTCGTGTATGTATGTTCTTATCAAGGTTCAAGTATAATCCAAGTATTTAGACATCAGAAGTACAAGTATAATCCAAATATTTAGACATCAGAAGTAAAATGACAACGATCTTATTCCAAAAGCCATCGTTTTTGAATACCTATAATACCGGGACAATTTCGACCATTTTCAGTTATCATTCAAACAAGTATCCTCCCGTCATATCCAACCTAAGATTGATTACGTTTGAAAACCATTCACATCTGATTCTTATGGACGTTTCTACTCTGTATATACAAGGTGTGAAAAGCTTATCATGTTATTATGTTGCAAAATGAAGAAGAACAAAGCAGTCCATCATTATTGAATAAGTCAAAATGAAGTTCAACAAAAATTGTCACTTGTATGGAACTTCTATCAAATTACAATTTGAAAGTGAAGCAAGCAATAAAAATTG
Organism: Erythroxylum bequaertii; assembly: GCA_024520955.1. NCBI lineage: Eukaryota > Viridiplantae > Streptophyta > Magnoliopsida > Malpighiales > Erythroxylaceae > Erythroxylum > Erythroxylum bequaertii. The sequence goes on from JANIJF010000009.1 coordinate 24,443,125, forward strand.
ATTAGGAATATGAACTTTTACCTCCAGAACTGTGTAAACTGGTGTTGTTGTTTCTCCATCAATAACAATGCTTTTAAGAAGGGATCCATGACGCCGACCGTATGCCAGTAATATATGTTCAGAAGTAGGTGAGAACTACAAATAGAAAATCAAGCACATTTTGCAGTAATATTAGACCTTTAACAATGTTAAAGCAACAAGTAAAATTTATAGGTTAATAACACGTCACAAAACCTATTTGGCTGCATCTGTAGACAATCAGTTGGGCTGAAGGTTAATTAAGGGGGTAAAAATTATCAATATCCAAAGAGATCACACACAGGTCACTACTAGAACCATGTGCAAGGCAAAAATTCTATTGCCAGAAGTGTTTGAATTCCCATATCACCACTGAAGAGTCTACTTGCTGGCTTCCTAGCCAAAAGGTTCAGAACTGAGACCAACAGAATAAGCATAGCTCAATAAAGCTGATACAATGCAGTTGAAGGGAGGTCAAATACACTGAAATTATCTAATTAGCTCAATCCAATTAGCAGTAGTTGACAGATGTTCATTGTTGGGAAGGCATACCAGAACGATATTACATATATATGTATATATATGCATATATATACAAGTTGCAACCACTTATCAGAAGACACTGACCTGGATTGATGTCAAACAATGAGCAGCTCTAATTGCTCGAGATGCGAGTACAGAACCGAAGCTGAATAAATGAAAACATAGTTAACATAAGACAATTTTCCTCAAGGTTAAAGAGCATTAAAGCTTAAATCCAAAGTAAGAGTTGGAATAGTGTAATACGTTGCCTCCTCCAGTGAATATATACGAAGCTCATACATAACTTGATGTGCAGAAATTGGGTGCCGAGTAGGGGATGTTGCAGTACCAGTATCTTGATGAACCAAGTTATGTACCCCAGGATCAGCTTCTACATGCGGGAGCATGCATGCAACACATGCAGCCAAATATCTTCCACAAGGAGAAAAATGAGCACCCATTTCACTGTAGTGTCATTGTGTATCAAACAACAGAGTAATCACAATCTAAGGTAAAGGCAAAATGATGATAAAGATACAAAACCTGTTTAAAGGACCCATATGATTCTCAAGAAAATAACTAGATAACACAACTTTCCAATATTTTAAGGATTTTACTAAAGCATTTTGCTTACCTACAAAGAACAGCATGTGGAATTGTTAAACGGCATTTTTCAGCACTGAGGGGGGCACAAGGATGCTCTATATCGTGCAACCATACCCTGAGCTTTACAGTGCAAGGCAACTCTGCAGCAGCAGCAGCTGCCAGTGATGTGGCAATTTCAGACTGGACTCTGTTAAAAATGGGCTGAGTATCAGCACTATTCTGTTGTGTGTTAATATGAGTCAAACTTTCCCCAGATTCAGGTACAGAAAAACGGGAACGTGAATTGCGATGTCGCAAGCCCGATCTCCCAGAAACACCTGATATGCGGGGGCTCCCAGTCATTGCTAAAGAAGCAACCGCAGTCTCCACATTATGAGTAGAACTATAAGATGTCAGGGAGGAAGAAACTGTATACTGAGCTGAATGATCATGACCACCACTGTTAGGAGGAGGTGTTGAGGAAACACTGGCCTGGCTTTGACCAATCAACCATCCTTGCAAGAAGGGTAGTTCCCACCAAGTTGGATCTCTTGGCGGTAAAAGCTGATGAAGTTGACCAAAGTTTGCATGTTGAATAGAAACTTGTCCAGATACTCCATCCAAAGCATTACTGCCACCACCACCACTACTAAAACTATCTAGGTTAGTAGATCTCCCACGTTGGGTTTCCACAACAGGATTAATGTCATCCGTATCCATAGCATCTTCTGCAGCTCCTGAAAGATCACTCGTCATTCCATTAGGCAAAGCATTACTTACTGTACCTAGATATGAGCTAGATGGAATTGCTGGAAATGTCTCCATAGGGGAAACTAAGGTATTATAGTTCTCCCCTGCATTTGCATCTGCCTGAAACTGGGTTGGTGCAGAAGAATCTACTTGCATTATACTTGAACCATCATGCCTATTAACATCTACTCGGCTATCATCTACAGTGAATGAAGGCATAAAGAAGAAAGGGAATGACATGAGGGGCAGTTCAGCAGCCAAACTAACTCGATCACTGGAGTGAATATTGGTCACGAAAACAGCAGGAGGAGGATATCTCAGGTAACCAGGAGATGTTGCTCGTGTCATTGAAGAATCTGAAGAGTCAAGATCATTGACCTGCATATCAGTCCAATGATGTAATCTACGAGATGGTATGGATAAAAATTCAATTATATTCCCCATAAAGTATTCACCTCAGCAGTCAGAAGAAATGGAGCACCATGTGGATGAAAATGTACCGCTCGAAGAGAACGTCTTGCCTTTAACACAATGGTTGGTGAGGAAGCCTCCCCTTTCTTATTGTAGTGCCATATATATAACTGACAACAGATATTTAATGTCATGTCAAACTGAAAGTTGAGGCGTCGAACCTTCACAAAGGAAAAGAAAAGAGAAAAGTTTCAAACAATGTTGATATGCACTAGAAGGCCAGAATCACACCTTGTGACCAGATGCAACAGCAAGCAGCTCTCCTTCAGCATGGAAGGCAATGGAGGCAATAGGACGATCTATGAGTAAATAATTTCAAAGAGGTTAACTTATCATAAGCCACAACAATTAATCAACAATAATCACAACAGTAACAACAAGAAGAGTCTAAGTTGAAATTACAGAAATCACGTGACCCAATGCACTCTGCCGTCTTTGCATTCCACAAGCGAACCTCATAATCCAAGCTCCCACTTGCAAGAATTTCAGCATGCAATGGATGGAATCTAACCTGTATAAATAGCACATCCAGTTTGTAGTAGATAACTAAATGCAAGACAATTTAATGAAGTCAGGTTATTAATCATAATTAGAAACAAATCCATCAAAGACATTAACTCAAAGTTACAACTCACCACCCAAGGAGTCCTCCGATGACCACTCAACACTTTTAAGCAATTTCCAGTTTGGCAATCAATTATCTTCACAGTGTGGTCGCCACTAAAATCATTATAGAGAGAGAGAGAGAAAAGGAGGCATAATTATGATCACAACTTGCATGACTATACATAAAGGTGACCAGCGTGAAAAAACTTACTGAGTAGAAGCAAGTGTTCTTCCATCAGGACTAAATGCTGCTGCAATAGTTGACCTGGGAGGAGGCACCAGAGGACAATACTTGGCTGATAGATGGCGTAAAGACTCTGCCTCAATCCTAAGGATCAATAGAAATGCCAATAAATGAAAAGGCATACTAAACACAGCAAATTCCAGCAGCACATCAGTACAAAACTGAAATCAATTAAAATACCAAGAAACAAGACCACGTCTAGCGTCTCTAGACGGTTCAATTTGAGGAATATATAATGGATCAACATTTAATTGAGATGCTTCTCCCCACCGCCTTTTTGGCAAATGCTTCATTTTGGGACAAATCTCCCTACGCACTAACAAGCACGATACATTCCTGCTGCTGCAAAAATTTGAAAGCAAAAGCATGACAAAATAATGAATATGTAAATCCAATGATCCAAAAGGATAAAACTAGCATCTACCATATCCACTGAATTAGAAACCCCAACTTCATTCCCATCAAAAATGTCAATTTAGGCAAAACTTAGCCATATTTGACCTCCAGTTGACTGCGTCTATAACAGCTCAAACCTCGGCAAACTAAAACTTAAACGCTAGCTTCCATCAATAGCCGAAATCAATCAACAATCAATCATAGAAATTAATGAAATAAACTTTAATTCTAGCTCCCATCCATATCAAAGAAATAATGTTTGAACAATTAGCCCTTGAAATTTGATCAAAATTACAACGGAAATGATGCAAAACAAACGATTTCATCACCTACCCAACGAATTGAATGCGAAAAGAAATAGATACCTGTGGAGAGGGTTATTGCACGCTGATGATTGAACCGGATTCCGATCGCCCGGCGAGGCAAGTCCCGTCATTACTCCGTCTTTACGATTCAAGTTCATAAGTAACCAAAAAAGATTTGCAATTGCAAATTCAAAGAAAGAGTCTTTGAATGAGAAGTTAGCAAAATACAAGACCTAATTCATTGCTTTTAGGAATTCAGATGGTGTCTGTCCCCGAAGAAGATCGATGGATCGATGTAAAGTTTAAAATTCAAGAGACATCTCTGGTGTTGATTTTTGGACTGGGATTGGATTCGACATGAAAACCTAAATGGAGCAACGGAGCCTTTAGAGTTTAGACCGTAGGAATTTAATTAATTTTATTTTCTTATTCAAAATATACGATACGCCGTGTTGTAGTTTGTACGTTTTTTTTCCTGCAGTCAAGAATGTAAAGTATTTCCTTCTCCTTTCATATCGTGGTAATTAATTGCGTATATACATACAGTATGTATTAAATTATGCACAGATGTTTAAGTGAAACTGAAAATAAGGATATTTTATTTAGTAAATTTGGTAATGGACATAATAAGTTACAGATGGTATTTAATTAATTCCATTAAATCATCTAAGTACTGTAACCGGTAATATATAATTGTTTTATGATATTTTAACGTTACATAAAAAAAAATGATCAAATTAATTCTCTTTGATAATCCGAAAAAAACAAAGTTGTGGAGTCGTACATCTTCTATAATCCGTTTCCAGTTTTCACAGGTACCATTCCTGTTATGTATATTTGTGTAGACAATGAGATTTCGGACGTAATCTTATGATACAGCACGTCTCAATACAAGTGAGAAAGAGATAGAAGGGACATAAGATTGAGAAAGAATCATAGAAGAGGATTTTGATAAAGGAACAAACAACCGTATTCTGTTTTAGCATATCGATATAGCAGTTAGAGGTTGGTTATATACACGTGGCAATAAAAGATACAATATATACCAGTGCACTATTATATCCCTAGGTATTATTTAACACCCTATGTATTGTGCTTATTCCTATGTCACCGTTTCAATTGTCATTTATGTTGCTTCTTGCGTTGAGTCGTCTTCTTTATTTATTCTGTAACAATCCCCTTTCCTTTAACATCTTTGTCCGCTAGATTAATTTCCGGGAATTGTTTCTACATATCAAAAAGGTGCTTGTATGTTACGTTAGAATTCGCCCTATCCTACCACTAAACTAATACTTGAGTGACACAGAGATTATTCTTTTTTACCATTCGTCTTTCTAAAATAACCACTAGAACAGGAGTGAGAAAGTCTGGCAATCCTTCCTTGAACTTGGTAAGCCTTTTTTTAGCTAAGACACTTGAAATATCGATTGTATAGCAAAACCTTGAGGAAGCTCCAACTTGTATGCTACCTTTTCCCACTCGTATGATCTTAAATGGACCATAATATAGTGGAGATAGTTTTTGGTTACGTCTCTTCTGGAGCTAGTGTTGTTTGTACAGTTGCAACTTCAACAACACCATTTCATCTACCTCAAATTCTCTTCCCGATCTTCTTACATCAGCATACTGCTTCATCCGATTTTGTGCTCTTTGTAAATAGAATCTTGTCAAATTTGTCATTGCTTCTCTACTCTTAAGGACTTGATCCACTTCCAACAGATTAGAGTCCCCTGCTATATATGGTGTACAAACTAATGGCGGATACCCATACGATACTTCAAAGGGTATAGAGTTGATATCCGAATGATAAGTGGTATTGTACCACCACTCAGCTAGGGGAACCCATTCACTCCACTTTTATGGTGACTCACTGCAAAAGCAACACAAATAAGTCTCCAGAATTTTGTTAACTGCTTTTGTCTGGCCATCCGATTGTGGATGGTAGGCAGTTGAATGCTTCAGGTGAACTCCTGGGATTCACAGAATTTGCTTAGATCCCTATTTCTAATTATTGAATGTGGTGTCCTATGCAACTTAAATACAGGATTAAAGAATAATTATACAATGTCACTGGTAGAGTAAGGATGCTTCATTGAAATAAAATGAGCATATTTCGTAAATCTATCTACAACCGCCATAATATCCAATTTCCCTCTTGATATCAGTAAACCTTCGATAAAATCAACACTAATTTCCCGTCAGCTACCCTCCAGAATCTTAATTGGTTGCAAAAGTCCTGAATATGCCACATTATCATATTTGTTTTTTAGCACTCCATGCATTTCTATATATGTGTTCACACGTCCTTAATCAATCCTCTCCAATGGAACATGTTACGTAACTTTGTAGTGGTTGCCATTACACCCACATGACCGCCCACTGCATCATCATGATTAATGCTGATTATTTGTTCTCTGAGTGCCTTGTTAGCCCCCACCACTAGTCAACCCTTCCATCACAATAGTTCTCCCCTTCATTCATAAGTAAATGATTTTAGGGTCCCTGACTCTAGCTTCTGAACAATGTCTTGGCTTGATGGATCCCTTTCCCAACTTTGTTTAATATCTTCCAACAATTCTCCATGCAATTATGTTACGGAAAGCATCAGTAACTCTGCATTTGTAATTCGTGAGAGGCCGTCTGCAACTACATTTTCTTCAATTTATTCCCATTCACCTCATCTGTTTGAACTCCATGTCTTCCGATATTCCCAACATTGCGTGCTTTGAGACATTTGGACAAGCTTCATCTCTTCATATCTCCTCAATTTCTTCCTCATCACCTTCAAACATTGTCTTCATCCTCCGTGACCTTATAAAACTGCATCTATCTCTTTTTACATCTGTGACCTATACTATATTTCTCATCACACCAAAAACAGAGACCTCTGGCTCTCTTATTGTCAAAGTCCTTACAGTTAATTTGTTTAGAGGGTTTAAAAGATATTACAAATGGTGAGGCCATTATTGTCCCGATCGATGTTGTCGCGATCGGTGTTTCGCCAATTGTCAGGTCGGTCGCATCTACCATTATTGTCTCGATTGATGTTGCCGCGATCGGTGTTTTGCTCATACTTGACTCGATCGTCCACGATTTTTTCTAGGGTTCCAATAGAATGGCGATCGGCCATCATACCAATTTGCTTAGCGGGAGCCTGTTGTTGTTCGGGCTGAGATTGCAAGACTTGACGAATCAGTAGGTCGGCCGCTT